>OU342741.1:361282076-361563219 GCA_910589775.1 Avena eriantha
ATTTGAAATATGCATGGAGATACTTAAAAGAAAAGATGTTGATGAGAATAAGAGGAATGGTGGAGAGATGATGGAGATGATCCACAAGGGAAAAAGCCAATAAAATCAAGAGGAGTCAAATGGACTAAAGGTGGTGGTACCCTTGCATGGCCCATGCAAAAATAATAAATGCCATGATTTATTTTGTGAGAATAATAATAATGATATGGCATTATTCTTATGCGTTCACAAGAAGTGGAGTAAGACCAAGCAAAAGAATTTATAGGATTAGATCCACCCCACCCACAAGAGCTAGAATAAATATTAAAGAAAAAGAAATACAAGCTCATTGTAAATGGAATGGTGGAATTATAAGGTCATGAAAAGAAAAGTGATGGAGTTGAATAAAAGATATGCCCCCAACTCAACTTGGGCATTTAGAAATATATCAATAACCAAATACAATATCAAGAGGCAAATACAATTAATAATGCATATGAGAGAAGAACCAAAGAAACAGGGTTTTATATGATGCTCAAATGCAAGGTGGCATGATGATATGAGCATGATATAATTATGATGCAACAATTATATATAGGAAGTAGCCAATATATTACTAAACCAAGTAGCATTACAATTGTTAGACAATTGGGATGCTACACACTGGGTGTGGTTCATGAAAAGAACAGACATGCACTGACACTACGAGTGGTTCATGAAAAGAACAGACAGGCAATGACACTTGTGGATCCTTATGTGGTTTATGGAAGGAACATACATGCAATCACACCGGTGGATCCACATGTGGTTTATGGAAGTAACACACATGCAATGACACTGGGTGTGGTTCATGAAAAGAACACACATGCAATGACACTGGTAGATCCTTATGTGGTTCATGAGAATAACACACACGCAATGACACTGGTGGATCCTTATGTGGTTTGTTTAGAGGAACAGACATGCAATGCCACCGGTGGATCCACATGTGGTTTATGGAAGTAAAAGACATGCAATGACAGTAGTAGATCCTTATGTGGTTCATGAAAAGAACAGACATGCAGTGAAACTGGGTGTGGTTCATGAACAGAACAGACATGCACTGCCACTGGGTGTGGTTCATGAAAAGAACAGACATGCAATGACACTGGTGGCCCCATCCTTATGTGGTTCATGAAAAGAACAGACACACAATGACACTGGTGGATCCTTATGTGGTTTGTTTAGAGGAACGCACATGCAATGACACTGGGTGTGGTTCATGAAAAGAACACACATCCAATGACACTGGTGGATCCTTGTGTGGTTTGTTTAGAGGAACAGACGTGCAATGACACCGGTGGATCCACGTGTGGTTCATGAGAAGAACACACATCCAATGACTCTGGTAGATCCTTATGTGGTTCATGAAAAGAACTGACATGCAGTGACACTGGGTGTGGTTCATGAAAAGAACAGACATGCACTGACAATAGGAGTGGTTCATGAAAAGAACAGACAGGCAATGACACTTGTGGATCCTTATATGGTTTCTGGAAGGAACAGACATGAAATCACACCGGTGGATCCACATGTGGTTTATGGAAGTAACACACATGCAATGACAGTGGGTGTGGTTCATGAAAAGAACAGACATGCAATGACACTGGTAGATCCTTATGTGGTTCATGAGAAGAACACACACGCAATGACACTAGTGGATCCTTATGTGGTTTGTTTAGAGGAACAGACATGTAATGAGACGTGTGGATCCACATGTTGTTTATGGAAGTAAAAGACATGCAATGACACTGGTAGATCCTTATGTGGTTCATGAAAAGAACAGACATGCAGTGAAACTGGGTGCGGTTCATGAATAGAACAGACATGCACTGACGCTGGGTGTGGTTCATGAAAAGAACAGACATGCAATGAGACTAGTGGGCCCATCCTTATGTGGTTCATGAAAAGAACAGACACGCAATGACACTGGTGGATCCTTATGTGGTTTGTTTAGAGGAACACACGTGCAATGACACTGGGTGTGGTTCATGAAAAGAACAGACATGCAATGACACTGGTGGATCCTTATGTGGTTTGTTTAGAGGAACAGACATGCAATGACACCGGTGGATCCACATGTGGTTTATGGAAGTAAAATACATGCAATGACACTGGTAGATCCTTATGTGGTTCATCAAAAGAACATACATGCAGTGAAACTGGGTGTGGTTCATGAATAGAACAGTAATGCACTAACACCGGGTGTGTTCATCAAAAGATCAGACATGCAATGACACTGGTTGGCCCATCCTTATGTGGTTCATGAAAAGAACACACACGCAATGCCACTGGTGGATCCTTATGTGGTTTGTTTAGAGGAACACACATGCAATGTCACTGGGTGTGGTTCATGAAAAGAACACACATCCAATGACACTGGTGGATCCTTGTGTGGTTTGTTTAGAGGAACAGACGTGCAATGACACCGGTGGATCCACGTGTGGTTCATGAGAAGAACACACATCCAATGACTCTGGTAGATCCTTATGTGGTTCATGAAAAGAACTGACATGCAGTGACACTGGGTGTGGTTCATGAAAAGAACAGACATGCACGTACACTAGGAGTGGTTCATGAAAAGAACAGACAGGCAATGCACTTGTGGATCCTTTTGTTGTTTATGGAAGGAACAGACATGCAATCACACCGGTGGATCCACATGTGGTTTATGGAAGTAACACACCTGCAATGACACTGGGTGTGGTTCATGAAAAGAACAGACATGCAATGACACTGGTAGATCCTTATGTGGTTCATGAGAAGAACACACACGCAATGACACTAGTGGATCCTTATGTGGTTTGTTTAGAGGAACAGACATGCAATGCCACCGGTAGATCCACATGTGGTTTATGGAAGTAAAAGACATGCAATGACACTAGTAGATCCTTATGTGGTTCATGAAAAGAACAGACATGCAGTGAAACTTGGTGTGGTTCCTGAATAGAACAGACATGCACTGACACTCGGTGTGGTTCATGAAAAGAACAGACATGCAATGACACTGGTGGGCCCATCCTTATGTGGTTCATGAAATGAACAGACACGCAATGACACTAGTGGATCCTTATGTGGTTTGTTTAGAGGAACACACATGCAATGACACTTCGTGTGGTTCATGAAAAGAACACACATCCAATGACACTGGTGGATCCTTGTGTGGTTTGTTTAGAGAAATAGACATGCAATGACACCGGTGGATCCACGTGTGGCTCATGAGAAGAACACACATCCAATGACTCTGGTAGATCCTTATGTGGTTCCTGAAAAGAACTGACATGTAGTGACACTGGGTGTGGTTCATGAAAAGAACAGAGATGCACTGACACTAGGAGTGGTTTATGAAAAGAACAGACATGCAATGACACTGGTGGATCCTTATGTGGTTTATGGAAGGAACAGACATGCAATCACACCGGTGGATCCACATGTGGTTTATGGAAGTAACACACATGCAATGACACTGGGTGTGGTTCATGAAAAGAACAGACATGCAATGACACTGGTAGATCCTTATGTTCTTCATGAGAAGAACACACACGCAATGACACTGGTGGATCCTTATGTGGTTTGTTTAGAGGAACAGACATCCAATGACACCGGTGGCTCCACATGTGGTTTATGGAAGTAAAATACATGCAATGACACTGGTAGATCCTTATGTGGTTCATGAAAAGAACAGACATGCACTGACATTAGGTGTGGTTCATGAAAAGAACAGACACGCAATGACACTGGTGGGCCCATCCTTATGTGGTTCATGGGAAGAACAGACAGGCAATGACACTGGTGGATCCTTATGTGGTTTGTTTAGAGGAACAAACATGCAATGACACCGGTGGATCCACATGTGGTTTATGGAAGTAACACACATGCAATGACACTGGGTGTGGTTCATGAAAAGAACAGACATGCAATGACACTGGTAGATCCTTATGTGGTTCATGAAAAGAACAGACACACAATGACAATGGTGGATCCTTATGTGGTTTGTTTAGATGAACAGACATGCAATGACTCTATCCATGGTTCATGAAAAGAACATACATGCAATGACCCAACCCGTGGTTCATGAAAAGAACAGACATGCAATGAAACTTGTGGATCCTTATGTGGTTTATGGAAGGAACAGACATGCAATCACACCGGTGGATCCATATGTGGTTTATGGAAGTAACACACGTGTAATGACACTGGGTGTGGTTCATGAAAAGACCATACATGCAATGACACTGGTAGATCCTTATGTGGTTCATGAGAAGAACACACACGCAATGACACTAGTGGATCCTTATGTGGTTTATGGAAGTAAAAGACATGCAATGACACTGGCTGTGATTCATGAAAAGAACAGACATGCAATGACACTGGTGGATCCTTATGTGGTTCATGAAAAGAACAGACAGGCAATGACACTGGTGGATCCTTATGTGGTTTGTTTAGAAGAACACACATGCAATGACACTGGGTGTGGTTCATAAGAAGAACACACACGCAATGACACTGGTGGATCCTTATGGGGTTTGTTTAGAGGAATAGACATGCAATGGCACCGGTGGATCGACATGTGGTTTATGGAAGTAAAACACATGCAATGACACTAGTAGATCCTTATGTCGTTCATGAAAAGAACAGACATGCAATGAAACTGGGTGTGGTTCATGAATAGAACAGACATGCACTAACACTGGGTGTGTTCATGAAAAGAACAGACATGCAATGACACTGGTGGGCCCATCCTTATGTGGTTCATGAAAAGAATAGACACGCAATGACACTGATGGATCCTTATGTGGTTTGTTTAGAGGAACACACATGCAATGACACTGGGTGTGGTTCATGAAAAGAACACACATCCAATGACACTGGTGGATCCTTGTGTGGTTTGGTTAGAGGTACAGACATGCAATGACACCAGTGGATCCACATGTGGTTCATGAGAAGAACACACATGCAGTGACACTAGGTGTGGTTCATGAAAAGAACAGACATGCACTGACACTAGGAGTGGTTCATGAAAAGAACAGACAGGCAATGACACTTGTGGATCCTTATGTGGTTTATGGAAGGAACAGACATGCAATCACACCGGTGGATCCACATGTGGTTTATGGAAGTAACACACATGCAATGACAGTGGGTGTGGTTCATGAAAAGAACAGACATGCAATGACACTGGTAGATCCTTGTGTGGTTCATGCGAAGAACACACACGCAATGACACTAGTGGATCCTTATGTGGTTTGTTTAGAGGAACAGACATGTAATGAGACGTGTGAATCCACATGTTGTTTATGGAAGTAAAAGACATGCAATGACACTGGTAGATCCTTATGTGGTTCTTGAAAAGAACAAACATGCACTGACACTGGGTGTGGTTCATGAAAAAAACAGACATGCAATGACACTAGTGGGCCCATCCTTATGTGGTTCATGAAAAGAACAGACATGCAGTGACACTGGTGGATCCTTATGTGGTTTGTTTAGTGGAACAGACATGCGATGACACCGATGGATCCACATGTGGTTTATGGAAGGAACACACATGCAATGACACTGGGTGTGGTTCATGAAAAGAACAGACATGCAATGACACTGGTAGATCCTTATGTGGTTCATGAAAAGAACTGACATGCAGTGACACTGGGTGTGGTTCATGAAAAGAACAGACATGCACGTACACTAGGAGTGGTTCATGAAAAGAACAGACAGGCAATGCACTTGTGGATCCTTTTGTTGTTTATGGAAGGAACAGACATGCAATCACACCGGTGGATCCACATGTGGTTTATGGAAGTAACACACCTGCAATGACACTGGGTGTGGTTCATGAAAAGAACAGACATGCAATGACACTGGTAGATCCT
Source organism: Avena eriantha (assembly GCA_910589775.1). Classification (NCBI taxonomy): domain Eukaryota; kingdom Viridiplantae; phylum Streptophyta; class Magnoliopsida; order Poales; family Poaceae; genus Avena; species Avena eriantha. The sequence continues at coordinate 361,287,965 of OU342741.1, forward strand.
TATGTGGTTCATGAGAAGAACACACACGCAATGACACTAGTGGATCCTTATGTGGTTTGTTTAGAGGAACAGACATGCAATGCCACCGGTAGATCCACATGTGGTTTATGGAAGTAAAAGACATGCAATGACACTAGTAGATCCTTATGTGGTTCATGAAAAGAACAGACATGCAGTGAAACTTGGTGTGGTTCCTGAATAGAACAGACATGCACTGACACTCGGTGTGGTTCATGAAAAGAACAGACATGCAATGACACTGGTGGGCCCATCCTTATGTGGTTCATGAAATGAACAGACACGCAATGACACTAGTGGATCCTTATGTGGTTTGTTTAGAGGAACACACATGCAATGACACTTCGTGTGGTTCATGAAAAGAACACACATCCAATGACACTGGTGGATCCTTGTGTGGTTTGTTTAGAGAAATAGACATGCAATGACACCGGTGGATCCACGTGTGGCTCATGAGAAGAACACACATCCAATGACTCTGGTAGATCCTTATGTGGTTCCTGAAAAGAACTGACATGTAGTGACACTGGGTGTGGTTCATGAAAAGAACAGAGATGCACTGACACTAGGAGTGGTTTATGAAAAGAACAGACATGCAATGACACTGGTGGATCCTTATGTGGTTTATGGAAGGAACAGACATGCAATCACACCGGTGGATCCACATGTGGTTTATGGAAGTAACACACATGCAATGACACTGGGTGTGGTTCATGAAAAGAACAGACATGCAATGACACTGGTAGATCCTTATGTTCTTCATGAGAAGAACACACACGCAATGACACTGGTGGATCCTTATGTGGTTTGTTTAGAGGAACAGACATCCAATGACACCGGTGGCTCCACATGTGGTTTATGGAAGTAAAATACATGCAATGACACTGGTAGATCCTTATGTGGTTCATGAAAAGAACAGACATGCACTGACATTAGGTGTGGTTCATGAAAAGAACAGACACGCAATGACACTGGTGGGCCCATCCTTATGTGGTTCATGGGAAGAACAGACAGGCAATGACACTGGTGGATCCTTATGTGGTTTGTTTAGAGGAACAAACATGCAATGACACCGGTGGATCCACATGTGGTTTATGGAAGTAACACACATGCAATGACACTGGGTGTGGTTCATGAAAAGAACAGACATGCAATGACACTGGTAGATCCTTATGTGGTTCATGAAAAGAACAGACACACAATGACAATGGTGGATCCTTATGTGGTTTGTTTAGATGAACAGACATGCAATGACTCTATCCATGGTTCATGAAAAGAACATACATGCAATGACCCAACCCGTGGTTCATGAAAAGAACAGACATGCAATGAAACTTGTGGATCCTTATGTGGTTTATGGAAGGAACAGACATGCAATCACACCGGTGGATCCATATGTGGTTTATGGAAGTAACACACGTGTAATGACACTGGGTGTGGTTCATGAAAAGACCATACATGCAATGACACTGGTAGATCCTTATGTGGTTCATGAGAAGAACACACACGCAATGACACTAGTGGATCCTTATGTGGTTTATGGAAGTAAAAGACATGCAATGACACTGGCTGTGATTCATGAAAAGAACAGACATGCAATGACACTGGTGGATCCTTATGTGGTTCATGAAAAGAACAGACAGGCAATGACACTGGTGGATCCTTATGTGGTTTGTTTAGAAGAACACACATGCAATGACACTGGGTGTGGTTCATAAGAAGAACACACACGCAATGACACTGGTGGATCCTTATGGGGTTTGTTTAGAGGAATAGACATGCAATGGCACCGGTGGATCGACATGTGGTTTATGGAAGTAAAACACATGCAATGACACTAGTAGATCCTTATGTCGTTCATGAAAAGAACAGACATGCAATGAAACTAGGTGTGGTTCATGAATAGAACAGACATGCACTAACACTGGGTGTGTTCATGAAAAGAACAGACATGCAATGACACTGGTGGGCCCATCCTTATGTGGTTCATGAAAAGAATAGACACGCAATGACACTGATGGATCCTTATGTGGTTTGTTTAGAGGAACACACATGCAATGACACTGGGTGTGGTTCATGAAAAGAACACACATCCAATGACACTGGTGGATCCTTGTGTGGTTTGGTTAGAGGTACAGACATGCAATGACACCAGTGGATCCACATGTGGTTCATGAGAAGAACACACATGCAGTGACACTAGGTGTGGTTCATGAAAAGAACAGACATGCACTGACACTAGGAGTGGTTCATGAAAAGAACAGACAGGCAATGACACTTGTGGATCCTTATGTGGTTTATGGAAGGAACAGACATGCAATCACACCGGTGGATCCACATGTGGTTTATGGAAGTAACACACATGCAATGACAGTGGGTGTGGTTCATGAAAAGAACAGACATGCAATGACACTGGTAGATCCTTGTGTGGTTCATGCGAAGAACACACACGCAATGACACTAGTGGATCCTTATGTGGTTTGTTTAGAGGAACAGACATGTAATGAGACGTGTGAATCCACATGTTGTTTATGGAAGTAAAAGACATGCAATGACACTGGTAGATCCTTATGTGGTTCTTGAAAAGAACAAACATGCACTGACACTGGGTGTGGTTCATGAAAAAAACAGACATGCAATGACACTGGTGGGCCCATCCTTATGTGGTTCATGAAAAGAACAGACATGCAGTGACACTGGTGGATCCTTATGTGGTTTGTTTAGTGGAACAGACATGCGATGACACCGATGGATCCACATGTGGTTTATGGAAGGAACACACATGCAATGACACTGGGTGTGGTTCATGAAAAGAACAGACATGCAATGACACTGGTAGATCCTTATGTGGTTCATGAAAAGAATAGACATGCAATGACACTGGTGGATCCTTATGTGGTTTGTTTAGAGGAACAGGCATGCAATGACTCTAGCCGTGGTTCATGAAAAGAACGGACATGCAATGACACCGGGTGTGGTTCATGAAAAGAACAGACATGCAATGACTTATGTGGTTTGTTTAGAATAACACACATGCAATGACACTGGATGAGGTTCATGAAAAGAACATATAGGCAATGACACTAGTGGATCCTTATGTGGTTTGTTTAGAAGAACATGCATGCAATGACACTAGGTGTTGTTCATGAAAAGAACAGACACGCAATGACACTGGTGGATCCTTATGTGGTTTGTTTAGAGGAACAGACATGCAATCACACTAGGTGGATCCATATGTGGTTTATGGAAGTAAAAGACATGCAATGACACTGGCTGTGATTCATGAAAAGAACAGACATGCAATGACACTGGTGGATCCTTATGTGGTTCATGAAAGAACAGACAAGCAATGACACTAGTGGATCCTTATGTGGTTTGTTTAGAAGAACACACATGCAATGACACTGGGTGTGGTTCATGAGAAGAACACACACGCAATGACACTGGTGGATCCTTATGTGGTTTGTTTAGAGGAACATACATGCAATGACACCAGTTGATCCACATGTGGTTTATGGAAGTAAAAGACATGCAATGACACTGGTAGATCCTTATGTGGTTCATGAAAAGAACAGACATGCAGTCAAACTGGGTGTGGTTCATGAATAAAACAGACATGCACTGACACTAGGTGTGGTTCATGAAAAGAACAGACATGCAATGACACTGGTGGGCCCATCTTTATGTCGTTCATGAAAAGTACAGACATGCACTAACACTGGTGGATCCTTATGTGGTTTGTTTAGAAGAACACACATGCAATGACACTGGGTGTGGTTCATGAAAAGAACACACATCCAGTAACACTGGTGGATCCTTGTGTGGTTTGTTTAGAGGAATAGACATGCAATGACACCGGTGGATCCACGTGTGGTTCATGAGAAGAACACACATCCAATGACTCTGGTAGATACTTATGTGGTTCATGAAAAGAACTAACATGCAGTGACACTAGGTGTGGTTCATGAAAAGAACAGACATGCACTGACACTAGGAGTGGTTCATGAAAAGAACAGACATGCAATGACACTGGTGGATCCTTATGTGGTTTATGGAAGGAACAAACATGCAATCACACCGGTGGATCCACATGTGGTTTATGGAAGTAACACACATGCAATGACACTGGGTGTGGTTCATGAAAAGAACAGACATGCAATGACACTGGTAGATCCTTATGTGGTTCATGAGAAGAACACACACGCAATGACACTGGTGGCTCCTTATGTGGTTTGTTTAGAGGAACAGACATGCAATGATACTGGGTGTGGTTTATGATAAGAACACACATCCAATGAACTCTAGTGGATCTATCTTGGCACAATTTGATGTATTCCACGATGTATTTCATTGTACAAGACACTTTCATTTTTATACTACTCAGTTTTGCCCTTGGTTTTATGTGGTACTACTTAGTTTTGCCCAGCCCCCCTCTCTATCTTTCGTAGAAGCCCAGAACTGTGCTCACCCTGTCTGCTACTCCCTGATTGGTTGTCACAGTTGTCACGCGGATCCTGCGCACCAACCGTTGATTCTGTGCGATCCAACGATGATCGTTGCACACCTCGTGCCCTTCCCAGTACAGCGGGAGACGGCACAGACGTCTCCCTCCGCGAGACTTCTACAGGAAGGAACACGATGCCGTCCATCAAAAAAGTCGTCGAGCGGTCATGTCAAGTTTAATCAAGTCTGAAAAGCCTACTACTGGTACTACAACTCATGCACAGGGCAACGGGGTCATCGAGTGCACGGTTGTCGACGGGATGCTGCAATTTATTGCCACTTGATTTTAATCAGACATATCCCATTTATACGCAGCGCTCTCAATCTCACTTCCAACTGGGCCCTACCGCTAGTAAATTCCATGAGTCAAGGCCCCCCCTCGAGTAGATCTAACGTTGCTAGAAATTAGTTCCCGACCACTTGCATGCAGTGGAATCGAGGTCTGCCATGAGCGTGTTTTCAATGCAGCTCTAAAGTGGAGATCGTGGCTGTTTCAAAAAAAAGGGAACTGAAAAAAGGGTGGAGATCGTGGTAGCCCCCCGCCCACCAAAAGGTGTCCACTCGAGGACTACGAACGGTCCGGTGTTTATAACCCCTCTCGACCTTCTTCTTCCATGAGCTCGTGTCATTTCCCTCCAGTCTGTCTAGTCCCAAGACCCCAATCTACACCTGCCGCACGCACCGAATCTCCCTCGTTTGCACTACCTCCTTCCCTTGGTGCGCCATGAAGCATACGCGTGGAGAAGATCTGGAGGGGAAGCCAGTTGAAGGCGAAGCAGCAGATGGCTCGGTCGTCGCCAAGCAGACGGCGGCGTCTTCTCCGAGCACAAACGTCGCTCGTCGCCACGCTGTCGAGGGTGCGAACTCATCCGTCCAGCCAGTAGCCATCGCCGCCGAGCAACAGTTGGTAGCCATCGCTGCCGAGCAGCAGGTGGTAGCCATCACCGCCGAGCAGCTGGTAGTAGCTGTCGCCGCCGAGCAGCAGGTGGCCGACAACGTTGTGGTGCCAGCGGCAAATCTGGATGGGGGCAGGCGGCAGGAGGAGGCAATCCGGTGATCTACATCGATGACCCCATCGCCGTTCAAGAAATCTTCGACGCAATCACGGAGAATGATGAGTTCGAGGAGGAGGTCCCTGATGAGGAGTCCGAGGTACTAAATTGCTAGCTTCTCTAGTCACAGCCGCAGTTTTCACTGTTCATACATAGGATTTTCTCAATCGTGTACAGTTTCTTTTGCTCTTGAAGTAGGGTAGTATATATATGATTCGATCGGTTGATTGATGCATCTGCCATCTAGTCACAAAACCCCAATCTGTTCATCTGCCATCTAGTTGAGTTTGCTAGTTGAGTGTAGATTTCGATACACATCAGGCATATAACATTACATTTCTATTCCTTACTGAGCCCAATGATTCAATTTTGCCCCAAAATAGTGCAAGGGCATCTGATGGTCTCGTTTTCTTATGGATGGTTAGTGGCCCTGAGGCAGCAATGCACATAAACAATATAGGTTGTGCTGTTGGTATTTTGGTTCTCCGACTCCATCGCTGAAAAAAATGAGGCCCTAATTTTTTCTCTCATATGGAACCTAATATATAATATTTGTATTGTTTCTGATCTATGAATGTGTTGTATGATGCATTTGTATATCCCTAAATATTGTTTGGTACGATTACATTTCAATTTCTTATTGTGGCCAGTGATTCAAATTTGCCCCAAAGAGAGGCAGACACATTGGTGTCAAATTTTTACAGGGATGAGTGAGCGAACCTGGGGCCATGTACAAGATCAATATAAGCTGTGCAATTGTTACTTGGTTCGCTTACGCCATCCCTGTAGAAACTTATGAGGCTACAATCTTTATTCTACATTCATATAATTATGATATTTGAATTATCTATTCCATGCATTCATAGTGTATAAGAATTACATTTTAGTTTGTCACCGAGGCCGATGATTGAAATTTGCCCCAAAAGAGTTCAAGGGGAGACACATATGATGGTGTCGTGTTTTAGGGATGGGTTGGTGAACCTGAGGCAGCAATGCACACAAACAATATAGGTTGTGCTGTTGGTACTTTGGTTCGCCCACTCCATCTCTAAAACAAATTATGAGGCCCTAGATTTATTCTCATGTGGAACTACATATATGATCCTTGAATTGTTTCTGATCTTTTAATGATTGGTATGATGCATATGTATATGAATGGTTTTGATCATAAGTATTTTTAACATGCACCTGAGGATTAATTGTTTGGTTTTTTATTTATAATTACAATATTTAGGCTTGTTTTTGTACCTGACTATGTATATCCCTGAATAATGTTTTGTACGATTACATTTCAATTTCTTATTGTGGCCAATGATTCAAATTTGTCCCAAAAGAGAGGCAAACACATTGGTGTCAGATTTTTTCAGGTACGAGTTAGTGAACCTGGGGCGATGTACAACAACAATACAGGTTGTGCAATTGTTACTTGGTTCACTCACGCCGTCCCTGAATAAACTTATGAGGCCGCAATCTTTATTCTACATTCATAGAACTATGATATTCAAATTATCTATTCCATGCATTCATAGTGTATAAGAATTACATTTTAGTTTGTCACCGAGGCGGATGATTGAAATTTGCTCCAAAAGAGTTCAAGGGGAGACACGTATGATGGTGTCATGTTTTAGGGATGGGTTGGTGAACCTGAGGCAACAATGCACACAAACAATATAGGTTGTGCTGTTCGTACTTTGGTTCACCTACTCCATCTCTAAAACAAATTATGAGGCCCTAGATTTATTCTCATGTGGAACTACATATATGATCCTTGAATTGTTTCTGATCTTTTAATGATTGGTATGATGCATATGTATATGAATGGTTTTGATCATAAGTATTTTTAACATGCACCTGAGGATTAATTGTTTGGTTTTTTATTTATAATTACAATATTTAGGCTTGTTTTTGTACCTGACTATGTATATCCCTGAATAATGTTTTGTACGATTACATTTCAATTTCTTATTGTAGCCAATGATTCAAATTTGTCCCAAAAGAGAGGCAGACACATTGGTGTCAGATTTTTTCAGGTACGAGTTAGTGAACCTGGGGCGATGTACAACAACAATACAGGTTGTGCAATTGTTACTTGGTTCACTCTCGCCGTCCCTGAATAAACTTATGAGGCCACAATCTTTATTCTACATTCATAGAACTATGATATTCAAATTATCTATTCCATGCATTCATAGTGTATAAGAATTACATTTTAGTTTGTCACCGAGGCCGATGATTGAAATTTGCCCCAAAAGAGTTCAAGGGGAGACACGTATGATGGTGTCGTGTTTTAGGGATGGGTTGGTGAACCTGAGGCAGCAATGCACACAAACAATATAGGTTGTGCTGTTCGTACTTTGGTTCGCCTACTCCATCTCTAAAACAAATTATGAGGCCCTAGATTTATTCTCATGTGGAACTACATATATGATCCTTGAATTATTTCTGATCTTTTAATGATTGGTATGATGCATATGTATATGAATGGTTTTGATCATAAGTATTTTTAACATGCACCTGAGGATTAATTGTTTGGTTTTTTAATTTATAATTACAATATTTAGGCTTGTTTTTGTACCTGACTATGTATATCCCTGAATAATGTTTTGTACGATTACATTTCAATTTCTTATTGTGGCCAATGATTCAAATTTGTCCCAAAAGAGAGGCAGACACATTTGTGTCAGATTTTTTCAGGGACGAGTTAGTGAATGTGGGGCGATGTACAACAACAATACAGGCGGTGCAATTGTTACTTGGTTCACTCACGCCGTCCCTGAATAAACTTATGAGGCCGCAATATTTATTCCACATTCATAGAACTATGATATTCAAATTATCTATTCCATGCATTCATAGTGTATAAGAATTACATTTTAGTTTGTCACCGAGGCCGATGATTGAAATTTGCCCCAAAAGAGTTCAAGGGGAGACACATATGATGGTGTCGTGTTTTAGGGATGGGTTGGTGAACCTGAGGCAGCAATGCACACAAACAATATAGGTTGTGCTGTTGGTACTTTGGTTCGCCTACTCCATCTCTAAAACAAATTATGAGGCCCTAGATTTATTCTCATGTGGAACTACATATATGATCCTTGAATTGTTTCTGATCTTTTAATGATTGGTATGATGCATATGTATATGAATGGTTTTGATCATAAGTATTTTTAGCATGCACCTGAGGATTAATTGTTTGGTTTTTTATTTATAATTACAATATTTAGGCTTGTTTTTGTACCTGACTATGTATATCCCTGAATAATGTTTTGTACGATTACATTTCAATTTCTTATTGTGGCCAATGATTCAAATTTGTCCCAAAAGAGAGGTAGACACATTGGTGTCAGATTTTTTTAGGTACGAGTTAGTGAACCTGGGGTGATGTACAACAACAATACAGGTTGTGCAATTGTTACTTGGTTTACTCACGCCGTCCCTGAATAAACTTATGAGGCCGCAATCTTTATTCTACATTCATAGAACTATGATATTCAAATTATCTATTCCATCCATTCATAGTGTATAAGAATTACATTTTAGTTTGTCACCGAGGCCGATGATTGAAACTTGCTCCAAAAGAGTTCAAGGGGAGACACGTATGATGGTGTCATGTTTTAGGGATGGGTTGGTGAACCTGAGGCAACAATGCACACAAACAATATAGGTTGTGATGTTGGTACTTTGGTTCACCTACTCCATCTCTAAAACAAATTATGAGGCCCTAGATTTATTCTCATGTGGAACTACATATATGATCCTTGAATTGTTTCTGATCTTTTAATGATTGGTACGATTCATATGTATATGAATGGTTTTGATCATAAGTATTTTTAACATGCATCTGAGGATTAATTGTTTGGTTTTTTATTCATAATTACAATATTTAGGCTTGTTTTTGTACCTGACTATGTATATCCCTGAATAATGTTTTGTACGATTACATTTCAATTTCTTATTGTGGCCAATGATTCAAATTTGTCCCAAAAGAGAGGCAGACACATTGGTGTCAGATTTTTTCAGGGACGAGTTAGTGAACCTAGGGTGATGTACAACAACAATACAGGTTGTGCAATTGTTACTTGGTTCACTCACACCGTCCCTGAATAAACTTATGAGGCCGCAATCTGATGCAATTATTTGTCATTGTGTTGAGATGAAATGATATATGAACCGATCAAACTATTGCTGAGATGCTTTATCTTTGATATCCACGGATATATTGTCTTACATATACACGTTGTCAATTCTTGAGTTGTTATACAAGTCAATCTTATGTACGAGTTCTACGTTATGTTCTTAAAAATCAATAGGAGGATGATGATGAAGTGGACGCTAGCAAGGAATCCAGGGACAACAAGAGTCACTACGTGCTGAGGCGGTTACGGTGTGGGCTAATCCGTTTCCACCGTAGGGGAGACTGTTTTGCCCATTCTGTGGCAGAGCAATCAACGTGGACCTCAACAGCATGATCCAGTCCGCGGAGGGCGTTGGCAGAGGCGGAGGCAGAAGCCATAGGCCGATTACCTTAGCGCGGCACGCAATCTACGACAAATTCCTCCGAAAGTGTCAGGAATCGTACACCATGTAGGCGTCTCTGGCTGCATACTCGAGGCACACCTGGCTCATCGGCTTCCACTCCCTGTAGTCATGATCGAGTCGCTTCAATTTCTTCAGTTTTTCATAGGATTTATCGATGATTTCCGCTGCCAGATCACCCATGCCATCCTTCGCTGGGTATGATTTGATCTTGTACAGATTTTGGATGTCGATGTGGTGCCCCTCTAGGATTTTTATCAACACACGAGAAAGCATAATTGTGTCATTTGTGGTATCCACGCTAGTGAAAGTTATCCCTTTCCTACACAAGAACTCGACCAGAGCCAGACAATGCATCTCAGTTGGTTTACTCCTGCACTTATATGGTTCTAGGGATGTAAGGGAACAAGGGATGCAGAAGTGGTGATCTCAAATTTAAATTTCACATACCTGCTGACAAGGGTTTAACTCATCAATGCCCATTGTTATGGACTTGGGTTTTGGAGAAGGAGGGAGCACTGGAGACATCTATCGGCTAGCAAACAAGCACACATGGGATAGAGGATTTACCCAGGTTCGGGCCTCATAGAGGTCCCTACTCCTGCTTGTCTGCTCGTGGAATTATCAAGGGAGTTGAAAGTTAGAATGGTGCGCAGATGCAATCTGGCGAAGGTTATGGAAACTAGGGTTGCGTGTCTCCTCCTCGCCGCCCCCTCCTAGCCTTTATATAGATAGGCTAGGTCTCGGGTAGCAGGTCGAGTCGGTTACAAGTTAGGGTTTTCCCCTTCAAACTTTCTATCTTTAGCTTCTTCTTGTCCTTCAAGCAATCGAGAGTCCGCAAGTTACTCGAGTCCTTTCATCTCGGCCTTGGCGACACCGTGGGCCTGTACGTATTTGGACCGTATATACCAAGCTCAAGTACCTGTAAGGTATACCCATGTCAGTAGCCCCTGAGTGTCCAATGGAATCGCAGATTCGACTGGGGACTTTTTGAAGTCTTCGAGTGCCTGAATGAGTACATTTTTGACTACTTTTATTTATGTCATAGGGATTGTTGATATACGTGCCTGATATAGCCGAAGTATCGGTATCAGTTAACCACCTTAGGGTGAAACAACGCAATCTACTCGAACTCGAGTCCCCGGACTCGAATCCGGAAAAGTGCTAGCGTAATTCGACTCAGGCCGCGGAGGTCTTACAGGAGTCGAATTCCAGTTATATGGGTGTGAGCACTCGACACGTCCGTCAAGGCATGTTCATCGTGCCTATAGGCACGGATATATTTCTGGTAGTGCGCAGTTAAGTGTGTTGCCAGGCCTTATTCAGGTCTTACCTTCACGCTGTAAGCACGGCATCCGAATTTTATCATCGCAGAGACGATTCGGGCGACCCAGGAGACGTAGTCTCTTTGTAGGGAAAATTATGAGGCGGTGTCGCCAAGGGCTGCGAGTGCGGATGTTATCAACACACAGTTTTTATGCAAATAATCATAGGGTGCGCGACCAGCGCTCCCTATGAGAGTAGCCCCCGAGTGCTTGGTTGAGTTGAAGACTCAGGTAAGGACTCAAGAACTTTTGCGACTGTTGTCATCTTTTGCTTGTTTGTTTTAGTCGAAGACTCAGGCAGGGACTAAAAAACTTTCGCGACTGCTGTCGTCTTTTGCTTGCTTGTTTTCAGTCGAATTTGTTTCCGGCGCTCCCTATGGGAGTAACCCATCTCTGTAGTCGAACTGTGTTTCGAGTGGTTGGGTTTGCTTTGTGATTGTCCATGTTCCTGCAATAAAAAAAGAAAAAGTCGTAGGGTGCGCGGCCAGCGCTCCCTATGGGAGTAGCCCCCGAGTGCTTGGTGGAGTCGAAGACTCCAGCAAGGACTAAAGTAGTCGAAGTTTTCCGCTGTGTAGCTTTGATGACGTCAGTGCTAACGCTTGTATGACCTCAGTTGCCCGCATGAGCGAGTTTGACAGGACGTGACGAGCGGTGGGTCCCACCTCCTGACTTTGATTTGACTAGGCGTGCGTAATCTTATTTTTAACTGCGCCTCCTCGATTTCCGCGGGTAATGGGAGAAGTGGGGGGACGGTTCGCGCTTCCTCTTCTCCACGTGTCCAACGCGATGCGTGCCACGCGTCCAATAGGGTTTTTGTTAGCCGTTGGATTGCATCTTCCAGGGGTTAAGTAGCGGCGCTGCGGCGGTAATTTTCCATCTGTGCTCTTTCTTCTTTGCTTCCATCGCCATTGCTGCTGTTCTTCTGCTTTTCCCTGCGCTCGTCTCCTCCACAGCGCTGGACCACCTCCGCTCGTTTCCAAGCTACTTTCTGCGCTCTCATCGTCGCCGTGCAATGGGGAAAAAGAAAGGAGGCGCTGCCGCTGATTCCGCAGCCACCGTCGCCACGAGGAAGAAGAAAGGTGGCTCCGCTGCTGCGGGCACCAGCGCCTCCGCCGACGGGAAGAAGAAGGTCGCGGGCACCCGCGTGACCAATGGTGCATGGCGCCCCTCCATCATCAAGGCGTCGGATATCCGTCTTCTTCGCCAAGATGGAGCTATCTCTACAGCAGTCGCCGATGCGCGCATCCCCGACGGTGAGACCATTCCTGCTCCTCCCGCTGGTTTTCGAGTGATGTTTCTCGCATTCGTCACTCGCGGTCTCTCCTTGCCTCTCCACCCCTTTCTTAGGGGTCTTCTTTGTTTCTATGGGCTCCAGCTCCATCAGTTGTCCCCAAATTCGATTCACCACATCACCTGCTTCATCACCCTTTGCGAGTGCTGGCTCGGAATCGAGCCACACTTTGGTCTTTTCAAGCGCTTGTTTAAATTGAAGCGTCAGTCCGCATCTGGCTCTTTAGTTTATGACGTAGGTGGTTGTGGAATCCACGTCGACCCATCCGCCACCTACTTCGATATCAAGCTCACCAAGTCCGTCCAGGGATGGAGGGACAAATGGTTCTATGTTCGCGATCAGAAGGCCGAAGATGAGCACTTTGGACTCGCGCCCTTCGATCCCGTGACTCCCTGCAAGAAGATGCATTCTTGGAAGAACGTAGTGATGCCTGGCAAACTTGCGGAGATAGACGTGCTATATCAACGCGTCTGTGATCCCGAGAGTCGCATAGGCGCAGAAGAGGGAGGATGCGCCCTTATCAGAACTTGGCTGCGCCGTCGCGTCTAGCCTCTCCAAGCCAGAGTCCATCCTATGTTTCAATGGGGTGGCGCTGATGATACCACTCGCGTGTCTGCCGATGGCATGTCCGCGAGTGAGGTGGATAAGAGGGTTCGATTGGTCACGAAGTACACTATCAAGGATGTGCTTCCGAGTGAACTAGTCTTTCCTCCTTTTGATGCTTCGAATCCCCCTCCTGAGGTACAGTTGTGCTACGCAGTAGCTTATTTTCGCGATTGCTTTTCTGTTGCTTACTTGTTCTTTTTGCTGATCTTTGTTGTTTGTATACAGGATTGGGCGGTGTCGTCCTGTATGCCTCCTCTCCCCGAGGGGATTATTCCTGGCGAAGCTTTGGAAGAGGACGAGTCTGAATCGACTGTCCCTTCTGATGTGGAAGAGGAAGCCCCCGAGTCCGGATACTCGCAAGCGTTCGCGCAGCGAGGATTCCGACGCGTCGACTCCAGAAGGCACGGCTGTTGGCGCGGAGTCGCCAATTCCAGCGGTTCCTGTGAGGGCTGTGGCACCGTCTTCTCGCAAGAAGATGCGATTGCCCAAGGAGTCTTTGTCGGAGTCGGCGGAGGCCACGTTTGATCTTGACAAGTTTGACTGGTAAGTTTGCGAGTTCATTCCTTCTTTTCTGTTTTCTTCTTGTTGGATTTGCCCTGGAGTTTTCCCTTTCTCAATGTGGATTTGGTCTTGTAGTCAAGAGGGGTCGTCATCTTCTGGCGACGTCGAGTTTTTGAAGGAATCGGGGGTCGCGACCTCAAGGGCCAAGGTAGAGGTCGAGCGCGCTCCTTCCCCTCCGGCGGCGGCCCACTCCGGGCACAATTCTTCGAGCTCTCCTCACGTAGGGGAGCATCAAATGGTTGCTCGGATGACGGTTTAGCAAACTTCTTCGGAGTCGCTAGAGGACCATGTAAGTATATCTTTCCTTCTTTTAGTGTGGCAGTCGACGTTTCTCTGTTGCCCTCTCTGATTCCTTGTTTTGTGCGATAGCTCCTTGTAAAGGAAGCCGTGCAAGTGGCGAAGTAGGTGATGGCAATGGGCCGCCAGCATGCAATGCTGGAGATACGTCACCGTGTGGTCGAAAGTGAGTGTTCTACACTTATTCTCTTTCATCTTCTCCTTTTTGGTGTAGTTAACTGATAGTCAACTTTTTGATTGCCTTGTAGCTGAACATAGTGCCTTACTCCGCAACGTCGCCACTTTGGAGAATACGTTGGCCGCAGCTGTGAAGGGGCGTGACAAGGCAATCGCGGCTCGTGATGAGGCACAGAGGCGCGAAGAGGATCTACGTGCCTCCTTTGTGACCAGGGAAAAGTTGTTCGAAGAGCAACTGTTCTCAGTCGCCAAGGCCCTCTCAGGTACCTTCGCTGGTAGATATTTTATTGTTGTCTTCCTTTGTATCTAGAGTTTTGCTGGTGGCACTAAAGGTTTGATCCATGTGTGTGTTTCCTGTGCAGATGCTGGTGACTTGAGCTTTGACCCGCAGGCCCTTAGTCGCGATGACGCTCTGGCAGGCGCGGTGTCTGCGGTCGAGGACCGAAGCGCCGCCGTCCAAGATAGATTGTCCAAGGCCAAGGTCACCCTCAGTCGCCTCCGGGAGGAGTTGATGCCGAAGGCGGAGCTGGTCGATAATGTGGGCGAGCTGGTGGAGTCACTCGCCGGGGGTGTGCCGGCCACCTACAAGAACTCCCTCCGCGTGGCTGGCGCGACCATGTCACTCGCCATGGTGCAAGCCCACGGAGTCGAGGTAGATCCCTCTGCGGTGTCGAAGGCGATGCCTGTTGGCGCAGACGGTTAGCAGGTAGTCTTCGCTCCTTTCGTGACTGCCTGTGCCAAATATGGCCATTCCTTGATAAATACCATTGCCAAGTATTCGGAGGAGCTCCAACGTGCGAAGAAGGCGGCGAAAGCTTCGACTTCGGGGGCCGGCGGAAAGTCAGTGGCGTCTAATACTGCCACGGACTTGATGAAGCCCCCGAAGCCGTCGAAGTCGAAGAAGCCAGCTGCTCCGTAGTTTAGCTTTTTGTAATAGTTGATGAGTTGTCCTTTTGGTCTAGGAACATGCCTGCTGGCGAGTGTGTTTGTGAATACTTATGCTTATCTTGAATGCATCTGCTCCCCTTGCATTTGTGTTAATTTCGTCGCCTTATTTGCCTCTGCCTTGACTTGTGGTAGGGTACGTCGAGTGATCCTGTGGGGGGAACCTAGGACTCGTCATCTCTTGATGAGACAGTCGCACCACCGCGCTCCAAGGTAGAGGAGCTGTCCTTGCTGTCGCGACTTCGTGACCGCGTGAAGCAGCTGGACCGTGAGTTGCCCCTGATCCGCGGTAATGCAAACGTGTGGAAGTCGAAGGCAGAAAAAGCCGCCGCCCGCGAGCAATATCTGCTTGGCAAGGTGACGCAGCTGGGCGACCAGTTTAAGTGTTAGTTTGCTCATTCTCATCTTTTCTTTTGTAGTTAGTCGCAGCGGTATGTTGTACTCATGTTATTGATGCTGCTTCGTGTAGTTATTAGCACGCGCCATCCGCAGGAGGAGAAGGATAGAATTGCCATTCGCCTTCATTATCTCACCCAGGAGCAACTTCAAGAGAGTGGATACTTCTGGGTAGATCATGATCGTGCGACTGCTTTGGCGACCCTGCAGGATCGCGCTTCGCGAGTGCTGCTCTTCCTGAAGAAGTCGCAGTCATGCTTGAAGAACATTTATCGGGCGATGTTCCCGTTGGATGACGCTCCATCAAGCCTGCTGGCTCTCCTTGCCAAATTTCAAGATATGTCCGCGGTTCGCGAGTGCGTGAGGCAGGAGTTGGTGGCTGGTGCCAAGGCTACCCTCTCAATGGTGCGATTGCATAGGCCTGACGTGGATGTCGCCGCCATTGCCTCTGGGCCGCCAGCACCGCCAGCAGGATCTGCCTAGAATATGGTACCGCATTATCAGGCAGTGGACCGTCCAGCAGAGGAGATCGTCGATTTCTTTGAGGAACAAACCAACGTTCATCTGTTGCAAGAGTAGCCAAGTTTGTATCCTGCACATAAGTGTACTTGTGTTGTAAAGTTCGTATAGATGTTGTAAATAATTAATTGTCGAATGTGTATAAAGAGCTCTGTGAGCATGAGGTGCGTTGCACTATGCGAGTCCTTTTTGTTAGCCTGGCCATCTTTTATCTCGGTCCCTTGTCAACCTGTCAGGTGCGTTGCAGCTGGGTTGAGGGTTTCGATTGATGTACCAGCTACTCAGGATACCGCGTTTTGGTTCGAAGAACATATGTGTATAGGGTGGCGCAGCCCCCAAGTATATAAATTGAAAAAGTAAAGGAGAATACAGAGTTTTGGGGCACTTAGCTTTTATTTATTCGAAGAACAGTGCGAGGTACAATGTGTGGCTAAGTAGCCTTGGCTGAGTAGCCTTATTTGCAATGTAAAAGTAAAAACGAACTAAGGGTAGAAGCTTCACAGCTGTGCGACGTTCCAGGGATTGGAGTATGCGACTCCTGTCTCTAAATCTTTAAGGAGATAGGCGCCACCTGGGATTATTTCTGTAATCACGTACGGTCCTTCCCAGGGGGACTCGAGCTTGAGATGCCCTTGTTGCTTTAGTCGCAAGACCAGGTCACCTTCGACGAAGGATCTGGGGCGAAGCCTCCTACTGTGGTAGTTACGCAGGTTCTGCTGGTAGATCGTGGATCTTTCTGCGGCGATTTCTCTTGCCTCGTCAAGGAGGTCGACGGAATCCTCGAGTGCGAGGGATGACTCTTGTTCGCTGTAAGCGACCACGCGTGGCGCTTTGTACCGTACCTCAGCTAGTAGCACTGCCTCTGCTGCGTGTACCATAAAAAATGTTGTGTAGCCCGTGGTGCTGTTTGGAGTTGTACATAGGCTCCATAGTACAGATTGCAGTTCGTCTGGCCAGCAGCCCGCGGCTTGTTCGAGTGGTCGGAGGAGTCTCTTCTTGATGCCGCTGCAGACGAGCCTGTTTGCTTTTTCCACCTGACCGTTGGTCTGTGGATGCGCTACTGAGGCGTAGTTGATGTTGATCCCCAGGTTCTCGCAGAATTCCTGGAACTCTTTGGATGTGAAGTTCGTCCCATTGTCAGTGATGATGTTGTGTGGCACGCCAAAGCGGTAGACGATGGACTCGAAGAATTTGACTGCGCTGTGCCCTGATTGGTTGGTCATTGGCATAGCCTCGATCCACTTGGTGAATTTGTCGACTGTAACCAAGAGGTAGACGTAACCTCCGCGTGAGGACCTTGGAAGCTTGCCAACCATGTCGAGCCCCCATTGTGCGAAGGGCCAGGCCAATGGGATTAGCCGTAGCTCTGCGCCTGGAGCGTGCGGCTAGTCCGCGAATCGCTGGCAAGCATTGCATTTTTGGACGATGTCCTTGGCGTCGCGCATGGCCGTAGGCCAGTAGAATCCAGCTCGTAGAGCTTTGGCAACGAGGGCGCGACTGCCAGCGTGGTGCCCGCAGGTCCCTTCATGGATGTCGAGGAGAACTGCTCTTCCATCAGCCATGGAGACGCATCATTGTAGCACTCCTGTGATGTTGCATTTATACAGTTCGCCGTCGATGACAGCGAATGCCTTGGAGCACCGCGCGATATGCAGTGCATCCGTCGGATCGTCCGGTAGCCTCTTGCTGAGGAGGTACGTGATGTATGGCTGCGTGCATGATTGCTCAATCAGCATGACGCTCTTGGTCCTTCGAGTCCGGTGTCCAGCTCCAAGTCATCGAGTGCCATGGGCTCATTGGGTGGCGTAGCCCCCGAGTCCATTGCTGCGCTTGTTTTCTTCTCTGCGGCCTTTGGCTTAATGGAGCGTTCGCAGATGCGCTCGAGAAATACCCCAGGTGATATGGGGGTGCATGTAGAGCCTATGTTGGCGAGTGCGTCTGCCTCCTTGTTGCTTTCGCGACCTACGTGTCGCAACTCGTAACCATCGAAGTCTCCCTCGAGTGTATCGTAGAGGTCACGGTACGCGATCATGTTGTCGTTCAGTGCGTCACACTCGTGCATTGTTTGGTTGATGACCAGCTTGGAGTCGCCATATATGATGAGCCTCTTGGCGCCGCAAGCTTTTGCCATCATCATCCCGTGTAACAGGGCCTCGTATTCAGCCTCGTTGTTTGAGGCTGTGAACTGCATTCACAGGATATATATTTCAGCTTGTCCCCTTGAGGTGATGTCAGTATGACACCTGCGCCTGCTCCGTCTTTCCGTTTGGACCCATCGAAGTGCATTGTCCAGAGGTAGGACATATCTGGCTTATCCGGGAGTTGGTTTTCCATCCAGTGCACGAGGAAGTCAGGGATAACTTGCGACTTGATTGCGTCAAGCTTTTCGTATGTGATGTCTCATGGAGACAGTTCTATTCCCCAAAGCGCGACACGCCCCGTGGCATCGGGGTTATTGAGGATATGTCCCAACGGGGCGTCGCTGACTACCACGATTGGGTGTTCCTGGAAGTAGTGGTGCAGTCGCCGGGCGGTCATGAAGACGCCGTATGCTAGCTTCTGGTAGTGCGGGTACCGCTGTTTTGTTGGCGTGAGGACCTCGTTGAGGTAGTATACCGAGCGTTGTACACCATGGACCTTGTTTTCCTCAGCTCGCTCGACGACGAGCACTGTGCTAACCACCTGGTTGGTGGCGGAGATGTACAGCAACAGTGGTTCCCTTTCTCGTGGAGTCACCAGTACTGGCGAAGTGGATAGCAGGCGCTTGAGATCTTCGAATGCTTCTTGCGCTTCATTGGTCCACTCGAATTTATCAGCTTTGCAGAGGAGCTGGTAGAAGGGCAGCACCTTTTCACCCATCCAACTAATAAATCGACTGAGTGCCGCGATTTGTCCGGCTAGTTGCTGGACGCCTCTTATGTTCTTTGGCTTCTCCATGGCCAGTATGGCTTTTATCTTTTTCGGGTTTACCTCGATCCCTCTTGCGGAGATGAGATACCCGAGTAGCTGCCCAGATGGTACGCCGAAGGCGCATTTGTCAGGATTGAGCTTAATCCGGTAGCGATCGAGATTGGCGAAGGTTTCGTGCAAATCGTCGATTAGAGAGGCTTCCTCCTTGGTCTTGATTACTATGTCGTTGACATAGACTTGGATGTTGTGACCCAGTTGCTCCTTGAGGCAAGCCTACATGCACCGCTGGTAGGTGGCTCCCGCATTTTTAGCCCAAAGGGCATTGTGTTGTAGCAGAACACACCAAAGGGCGTTGTAAATGCTATTTTCTCCTGGTCTTCCTCCTTCATTCGAAATTGATTATAGCCTGAGTAGGCATCGAGGAAGCAGAGGCGCTCGCACCCAGCGGTGGAGTCGATGATCTAGTCGATCCGTGGCAGCGGGAAGTGATCTTTTGGGCAGTGCTTGTTTAGAGAAGTGAAGTGCACGCACATCCGTAGGATATTCGTGTCCTTTTTTGGCACCAGCACTGTATTGGCGAGCCAAGTGCTTTCCTTGATCTCGCGTATGAATTTGGCCTCGAGGAGTCTGTTGATCTCCATTCCGACTGCCTGCGCTCGTGGCTTAGACAGTCGCCTGATTGTTTGCTTGACTGGCCTTGCGTCGGGGTTGACGTTGAGTGCGTGCTCGGCGAATTCCCTGGGAACTCCTGGCATGTCCGCAGGACACCAGGCAAAAATTCCCAGTGCTCACGGAGGAATTCGACGAGCGCGAGTTCCTATGCGAGACTCAAGTTGTTGGCGATGAGGGCCGTCTTGGCGGGATCCGATGGATGGACCTGCACCTTCTTTGTGTGCACGGATGAGTCGAAGGAGAGATCAGGTGAGCTTGGCCTACTCAGGGGAGGCAGACTATTGTGTGTCATCTCTTTTAGTCTTGCGAGTTCCTCCTGCATGCCGAAGGACTGGGAGATTCTGTTGAATTCCCTGTCATAAGCATCAGATCGCTCAAAGCTCTCGTTGATCATTATGACGCCGTTAGGACCTGGCATTTTCACCTGCAGGTAGGCGTAGTGGGGTACTACCATGAACCTAGCGAACGCGACGTGCCCAAGGATGCAACGGTATTGTGAGGGCCAGTCGACGACCTCAAAGTCGATGCGCTCGCGCCGGAAGTTCTTCGGCGTGCCAAAGATGACGTCGAGGTTGATTTTGCCCAGGGGGTATACGCCTTTCCCTGGGATGATGTCGTGGAACGTTGTGTCTGATGCCTCCAAGCAGATTAGAGGGATCCTCATTGCTCGCAGGGTACTCGCGAATATGAGGTTGATGCCGCTTCCGCCGTCCATGAAGACGTGACTCATGTCGAAACCTCCAATTTGCGCCTCGAGTACGAGGGGGCAATGACCTGGGCGAGGTATCTGAGGCGGGTGGTCGTGTTTATCGAAGGTGATACACGACTCGCTGCCACTAAGGTACTCAGTGGTGGATGGTGGCGAGTGCGTGGCCAAGTTGACTTGGCGAGTGATGGCCTTCTGCACCCTGTTGGAGGGGCGCCCCTTTTGGATCATCATGGTACCCATGGCCCGTGGGTACGGTTCACCTCCGTTGTGCTGGTCCGGTGCGGCTCCGTTCGGGGGTGGTCCAGGTGGTGGTGGTGGTGCGCCATGTGCCACGACGCCTGGAGCGGCTCCGTAGCCTCTTTCGACTACGTTGCGGTTCATCCGAACCAATCCCTCGTGTAGCTTGAGGAACTCGCGGCAGTCCTTGAGGAGGTGGCTGGACTTTCTCTTGCCATCATGCTTGTCGATGTAGAAGTGCACCATGCATGGACCGGACAGTTTGTCCTCGATGGAGGTCGCGGGTGCCTCATCGCGAGTGCAGCGTTGCCACACTTGCGTGGTTTTCCCGGAGTCGCGGTATCCACCGCTGCGGTATCCGCTGTTGCGGTTATCATCGCATCTATCAGCGTAGCCGGCTGCGACCATGTTGACGTTGTCACGGTCGTCATAGATGCGCATGCGGAATTTGTCTGGGCGGTCGCGTCTGCATTCGAGTTCTGCCTCCTCGTCGGAGTGAGCGCGATTCTTCACCGAATCTTCTCCATCGGCCCACTGATTCGCGATCTCCATCAGGTGGTCGATGGTCTGGGGCTTTGAGCGGCCTAGCTCCTCCCTGAGTTCCATGTGGCGGACGCCACCGTTGAATGCATCAATCGCGCGGTCTTCCGAGATGTTCTCCGCGGAGTTCTTGATGATGGACCACCTTTGGATTTAGGAGCGCAGTGATTCGCCAGATCTTTGCTGGCAGCATCTCAATTCTTCGATTGAGGCGGGCCGTTTGTACGTGCCCTAAAAGTTGCGCACGAAGCTGTAGCTGCAAGCATTGCATGGCAGTACTTCGACTGCCTCCATGTAGCCTGACGGAGGAGATGTGGTCCTCCAGCCAGATCTTGGGGTCCTGCAGACCGTCAAATTTCGGGTTCTCCGATGGGAGTTTAAACCCTTTAGGCATTCGCTTTTGCCTGATGGATCTGCTTAAGCATCTGGCGCCGCAGAGCTCCCCATCTTCCTCTTCCGAGTCAGTTGACCGAGCATGTCGTGCCCTTGATTTGTCGATCTTGCGCTGCGTGAGGTCGTCGCGTGCATCGTAGTCGCGATCGTGTTGCCGTGAGCGGCGGCGTCGAGACAGGTCGTGACTGTCATCGCTGGATGAGGGCGAGGAGTAGTGCTTTGCCCTTTTTTGGGTCTGGTACCGGCTCCTTGTCGAGGGCGGCCTCGATTAACCCCAAACCCGCGATCGTAGATCGGTGCATGGCAGTTCGGGGATCTCCAGCTGGCGGCTGGTTATTGAGGAGGTACATGGTGGCTGCTGTCACCGCAGCTTGTGGTGTTCTGGGAACCACGTTTCCTCTCGTGTCGACTGTCATAGAGCCAAAGTCGAGGACTTTCACGGCCTCTATGCGCTCTTGCTCGGTGAGGTGAGCCATCTGCGACTGCCTCTTCTTGGCGAGGTACTCGTTGCCTCTTGAGGAGGATCCTCCGTAGGAGGAGAGCCCAACGCGACGAAGGCTGGACTCATCCGCTGCCTTTTTACGCGCCTCAAGTTGCGCGATTGCTTGTTTTTGGCGCTTGAATTCCTCTTTTAGGAGCCAGTGGTAGCCCATCAGTAGTTCCTGCAGGGACCCAAAGGGTAGAGGTGCACCCCGTAGGGCTTCGCGGCAGCGATCCCACTCTTGTTCGTTGAGCTTGATTACGACGCGTTCGCCGGTTTGCTCATTGATCATGCTGGGAGGTTCGACTGCTCCTCCATTGGCGCCGTTACTGCCATTGCCACCATTGCCACCATTGCGACCGTTGGGCGGATCGGTGCCATTGCCGGTGTTACCACCGTTGCCACGATTGGCGGAGGTGTCGCCTGCATTGATGACGGCACACATGAAGTGATTGGGGAAGTTGTTGCTTCCACAACTTTCAGATCCGGAACTGTAGGTTCCATCTTCAGTGGCCAGATCGCTCAGGTCGGAGTCGCGACTACTGTCGCTGACCGTATTTTCGACTGCCGCCGGAGCGTTGAGCTCGCTGAGGGTGCCGATCGATGGAGGGACCCATGATGCCGGGGCAATCGCCGATGCTGTCGGCTGATCAGGCATGCGAAGCGTGCCCATCTGACCAACTTGGAAGCAGAAGCTCCCAATCGCCAGGCTGATTCTGTCGCCCACGGACTCGAAGGCTGGGCGGGTGGCCGGCGGGTGGACGGTGAAGTCGAAGGCACCGAAGAGCTAGCGAATCTCCGCTGTTGCGGAGTTGTAGATCGCAGTTGATGGGGCCGAAGAAGCCGCAACATCAGCACTCCCAGTTCCCACAAACGGCGCCAATTGACGAGGGTTTAACTCATCAATGCCCATTGTTATGGACATGGGTTCTGGAGAAGGAGGGAGCGCTGGAGACATCTATCGGCTAGCAAACAAGCACACAGGGGACAAAGGATTTACCCAGGTTCAGGCCTCGTAGAGGTCCCTACTCCTGCTTGTCTGCTCGTGGAATTATCAAGGGAGTCAAAAGTTACAATGGTGCACAGATGCAATCTGGCGAAGGTTATGGAAACTAGGGTTGCGTGTCTCCTCCTCGCCGCCCCTCCTAGCCTTTATATAGATAGGCTAGGTCTCGGGTAGCAGGTCGAGTCGGTTACAAGTTAGGGTTTTCCCCTTCAAACTTTCTATCTTTAGCTTCTTCTTGTCCTTCAAGCAATCGAGAGTCCGCAAGTTACTCGAGTCCTTTCATCTGGGCCTTGGCGACACCGTGGGCCTGTACGTATTTGGACCGTATATACCAAGCTCAAGTACCTGTAAGGTATACCCATGTCACCTGCAGAAGTGGTAAACGAGGACCTCCTCATGTATGGCGATTTGCAAGACAGCGATCTCTTGTGGAGGATTTTTTCGCTTATTTGCACGGGTGTACTCCAAGTCTAGCCCCACAAACTTTTGCTTCTCTTTCTCAAGAAATTGCTCAAACCTGGCGAGAGTTGTCTCCACAGTCGCTTCATCATTTGTGTACACCACTGTCAAAGTCATGGTGCCATGGGCAGGGACCAAGTGGGTCTCTGTTGTGCGTTTCCCATCGTCCATGCCTGCAAGGAAATGGGTGAAAGGAACTGCCTGCAAGGAAATGCCTTTGAGAGGAAGAATAAGATGAACCGACAGTTCTAGAACAGAGGAAGAAGAAGCGCCCAGGAAAAACTGCAGAGGAATGACTGAGGAAGAGGAATGACTGCAGAAGAAATGTGGTAACTGCAACTTTCGGTTCTAGAACTCACCATGGTTACGTGGAGATCGTGGCAGTGCCGCCGGTTCAACAAGTGGGGCCAGTTCCTACGAGAATATGAAATTAGCTGTGCATTTTTCTATGCGAGAAATTGAGAGAAGTCATTTATATTTTGTCTTTCATAATTAAACACAATGAAGTTGGTACAACCCAAGAGATTTGAACACACGAGATTTGCTAGTTTAACATACAACAACATTTACAGGCCCAACATGGTAGAACTTGGAGAGCCCTAGAACTTGAGCTACCACAGAGACCTCGACAGAGGTGGCAGAATTGGTGCGGGTGCAACCACGGCGACGGCAAGCTCGGATTCTAGAGGAGGAAAATAGAACCGAGCATGGTCGACAAGGTGATAGATCTCACCGGGAACCAATTCTGGTCCCCGACCGTGCCATGGGTGCGTCCACGGTGAGGGCGAGCTCCGACTCGGGATGGGGAGGAGAGCGGGACCAAGCAGCTTCGTCACTTCCCAGCTCTGCGCCATGGCCGCGACCACAGATTGCCGCTCCGGGGAAGAAGACGAGTAATGGAGGCGCCAACGCTACAAGCCTACAGGGAGGAGAGCTGGGCCGAGCAGGTTCGACCACGTCCCAGCTCCGTGGCGTGGCTGCGACGCCCCACAGATTGCAGCTTTGGGGAAGAAGAAGACGCGTAATGGATGCAGGTGCCAACGCTGCAAGCTTAATTGACACCTAAGCGACGGGAGCGACATGAGTGACATAACGACGAGAACTGACAGGGGGGCCCAACTTGACGGCTGTTAGCCTGATTTTTTGTATTGAAACATAAAGTTGAATTCGTGCCGAAAAAGACCCTCTGAGTACTTGGCACGCCAACTATAGTCATCGCGGATGATATCAGGGAACTCGGGTACCGCGTTGCCTGGACACCCCAACTTTGGGGCCGCAAAATGATATTCTCGGCGAGGCGGGCGATGGCGCCCTCCGAGATACGCCGGGTGCGGTACAACCAGTCAAGATCATCCTGGCATACCCAGGACCCAGCCCAAGTGCCGCGGTCGGCGTTCCCCGCTTCCTCCTCCATTTCCTGCTCCACGACGGCAAGTTCTTCTTCTGTCATCTCTAAGTCGCTGTCCTCACTGACCCTAACGGCAGTGGGGGCAGTGGCCTAGACTGGTGCGGACCCGTGGCGGAGGAGATGCGCGGAGGTGGCGGCGATGCTGGTGCACGAGGGGCGGTGCAGCGGCAACACGGCTAAGCAAGTGCTGCGGCGGCGGCGGCGCTGTCGCTGGAGACAAAGAGGAAGAAGAAGAGGCAGAGGGGCATAGAGATGGGGAAAGTCCCAAGGGGTGCGCCCCTCCCCTGTTTAACCACGCCCCAGAGGGGTAGTGGGATCGAGCTGTGCGGACGGGCCACACCGTGTGGCCGTGTATAATCCGGATCAACCAATCAGAAACGAGCCACAGGAAGGACCACAGGGCGCAGGAGATCCCACGACGTGACGTGGTGACAGCTAACGAGGAGACAGACACGATGTGACGTGAGCAACAGTAATATCTGACAATAACTACGGCGGTTACTGGTGCAGGCCCTTAAAATGAGGCAAAGTAATGATTACCCTCCACGTGGGGAAGCGTACGTGTTGGGGATATACTTTCCGGGTATCCTCAACGTTCCTCACTGACCAGGGTGGCCCACTTCGAGTTAGAGCTTTGCTTCATGGACGGCCTAGTTAGAGAGAGAAGACGGAGTCCCATCCGGCTACGGGAAGGCCCAGAAGACTTACCGACTTAGGCCCATAATGTTACTTGTAGTTCAAGATGTACTCTGTAACCAACTCTTAGTCGTAGCCGGATTGATCTCTCCTGTAAACCCTAGGCCGGATATCTATATAAGCCGTCCTAGGGAGAGCCTTTAGGGCACGACCAATAGTCTACAATCTCAACTCGCACAGGCGAAACCCTTGTAACCCAGATTCTGGCTTTGCCGTATTACTGGATTGATAGCAGGAGTAGGGTCCGTCCAAAGCTGGCGGATTCGAACCTGGGTAAACTTGTGCGCTCACCGTCTCGGAACACCGTATGCCTCACACCCCTCTCTTCCGCATGCCTCGAGGACACCCTCATGGCGTACTTGTCATCAATCCGACGATAGTTGGCGCCCACCGTGGGGCAAGTGAGCTTCGGATCTACATTCCGAGCGGAATCTGCAAGAATCGGAATCAGTGAGACCATCGCCATCGGTCGCATCCTCTACGCCAGCGACGTCCCTCTCATCGTTCTCGACGAGACTCGGATTCCGGCTAGGGAGGCCGTGACTGCTTATACAATCATGTCTTTTGGCGAGATCAATGTTTACATTGGTTTCAATGAACCTGCCCAACCCACCCCAGCGGTGATGATAGAGGCAGAAGAAACTTCTGGGTCCCCTTTGTCCGCGGAGGCGGCAGAGTTCTGGATCTCAGAAAACCCTAATCCCACCCAGCCCGTACCAGTTGCGGAGATAGTGGAGAAATCCGAGCCTGAAGAAAACCTCGCGGACCAAGTCGAATCCGGAGTGGATCTCCCTGGAGAAGCCGGATCCCAGATCGACCCACCCGTGGAAGTCAAAATCTAGGCGGAGCACATCAACGACACTGATCCCGACTCTAATGATGTCGGGACAGACAAGCCTTTCCTCAGGTACCTCAGGAAGCACGCATCGCACTTCATTGGATATGTTGGATCTGGATCCGGGTCTGCCGATGCTGGAGAAAACACCGACTCGGTGCTGGAGGCAATTGGAACAAACGCCGACGTTCCCGCATCCTCGGACGAGTCCATGACGTCGGCAGATTTCTGAAAGTTCTCCGCAGAATATGACGAAGAGTACAACTCCAAAGCTGCAGAAGACGGAGAAGCCATGGATGAAGGATCCGGGGAACACTCTCCCAAAGCGCAGGATGATATCGAGGTTGGAGACAATCCCGAACTCCAGATGTTCGAAAGTACCGCTCAGAACTTGACTCCGGGAAACGGACCCAAAGCCGTCTTTGCTACCGGCGCTGCCAAGAGGGCAAAGAAGAAGAACAAGAAGAACAAGACCCCGGCAAAAGACCCTCTAACAGAGGAAGTGATTGCCGAGGAATACGAGGAAGACTCGGATGGAGCACTTATCCCAGACGAGCCGAAAAAAGAAGCATCGGTGGATGGGCACGTGATCACTGAAGGTGCACGTAAACTCATCGATGCCGCATTAACCACACCTATCCCTACAGCTGCAGAACTTACCGCAGATGGGCTGGACGAAAGGGCCCAAGCTCTAGAAGCGCGTCGTCAACAACTCTTTGATGAAGCCAAAAACATCGAGGTGGAGAAGAAGCGCATGTCAAACAAGGAGTACATGTCCCGTCTGCATCAGAAGACACGGAAGCGTCACGTAGATGACAACCAATTCCCACGTGTCCGTGCCGTCCTTTTTGGAGACGAGATGGGAAAGCCACGGAAGGACAGCAATGGAGATTGGGTTTACCCAAAACCAGTGCAAAATACTGTGGCAGCTCGCGAAATTCTATCAGCTAATCCAGGACCAGAAGAGATACGTTTGGGTATCAAGCTACTCAACAAGGGACTGGAGCAGCAAAAGGTCGCACTGTCGAGAAGCCAAAAGCTGGTCTCGGATTCCGACCAATGTCGCACAGATCCGGCATAGGCTGGCGTAAGATCCCACTATGTTCGGGCGCAGTATCATAACCCCGAACACAGGGAAGACAATTATTCAAGAACCGGATCGACGGGGAAGCACCGCAGGGCTACACATAACTGCAACAACGTCACTCCAGTAGCCGAGAAAGACGCAGTCGCTGCACTCAATCCGAGGAATCCTTCCCGAAAGGGAGAAGATAAAGAAAAATGTCGGGAGGACGATCATCAGAAAATGCCACCTCCTAGACATGAAAACCGTCCGGCTGAACCTTACCATGGTGGGAACGACGGACGAAGGAACGACGGAAACCATGCTGGTACAAGCCGGCAGGGGGCTCGTCACAGTCAAGAACCTCCCCGGAACTGGAATAATGACGCTCCGGACGGAGGCCGGCGATCAGCCGAAAACAACCCAGCTGCACCACCCTCTCCACTACACAGTTATCACAACGGCCCCCAAGGAGGTCAAGGAGGACGACATGACAGAGGAGGTGGTGGCAGAAGCCGAAGTCCGGCTCCAAGGCACCGCAGCCACAGCCGATATTCAGGACGATCCCTATCCCCGAACGATGCAAGGCACAGGATCAACTCCAACATGGAGGCTCGGCGCTACGAAAACCATGATGTGTACGTGGGCCCAAAGTGCTTTAGACCACGCATCAGAGCTACAAAATTCCCGGAAGGATTTGCTATCTCAAGACATATTCAAGCCTACGACGGCATTGCTCGGCCAGACACCTGGTTACAGGACTTCTTCCAAGCTTGTTGCATCGCTAAAGGCGGAAACAGCCTGGTCGCAACCCGATATCTCCCACTTATGTTGCGGAAGATGGCGTGATCATGGCTCAATGAACTTCCGGCAAACACCATCCACAACTGGTATGACTTACAAAGTGCGTTCTTTCAGAATTTCGAAGGCACATATCGGAGGCCCTGTACGGTTGGAGACCTACAGCGTTGCACCCAGAAAGCCGGAGAAACTTGCCGAGATTATCTCGGATGATGGATTGACACCAAGAACTCCTGCGAGGGAGTAAATGATCAAACTACGATTGAAGCTTTTATTTCAGGTCTCCCAATTGGATTACTGTGCCATCGCTTGAAGTGTGACAAGGTTACTGATCTGGGAGATATGATAGAAACAGCGAGCAAGTATGCAGATGCTGACGACGATGCAGAGGGATTACTTAATGTCCTGGCTGTACCACAGTCAGCAAAGACAAAGCAACAGGCTCAGAAATGCAAAAACACATCGGAAGAAAAACCCAACGCGGAGACAGCAGTAGTCACTACTGTTTCCGGGACTGGAGGACGAGGAGGACGTGGTGGAGGCCGCGGGCGTGGTCGTGGGACATCAAGGGTCCAAGGTAGAGAAGAGCAACAACCAGGCAAAACCTACACTTGGGCCGACATTGCCAATAACCCATGTGTGCATCACTTAGATGCCAATGGGGGCTCGTCCCACACCAACCCTGAATGTCGTTTTAACGATGACATCAAGAGAGATGATACCGCGGGCTACAAAGCTAAGCGGAAAAAGGGAAAGAAAAATCCCGAAAAAGAAAAAGAGACCAAGGAAGATTCTGACATGGAGGAAGCCGACGCTTCAAATCCCAAGTCGGAAGGGAAGAAAACGTTTCCTACCAAGAAGGACACTTACGTCACCTTCCTCGGATCTCAACCAGCAAAGGTCAAGAAAGTAGTTCTCCACGAGCTCAACGCAATAGTTCCGACTGTCCCTCAGTATTTGGACTGGTCGGAGGTGGCAATCACATTTGACCGCGCTGATCATCCGCCTAAGTTGCATAGGCGAGGAAAATACGCCTTAATCGTCAATCCACTTATTGACGGTTATGGTTTCTCCAAGACCCTCATGGACGGTGGTAGTAGCATCAATATTCTCTATGTAGAAACGCTACGCCGGATGAAGATCTCGGAAACACAGCTTAACCATAGCTCTGTGATTTTTCACGGGGTTGTACCAGGAAGACAAGCTAATTCCCTAGGAGAGATCACTTTGGATGTTACTTTTGGAACACCAAAAAATAATCGAACGGAGGCACTTTCCTTCGAAGTGGTCCCATTCAAGAGCGCATACCACGCTATATTCGGACGTCCGGCTTACTGGGCTTTTATGGCTCGTCCATGTTACATTTACAATATGATGAAAATTCCAGGTCCCAACGCCGTGATCACCATCAGGGGTGACCCGAAGAAAGCGCGAGAGTGCGAGGATGGAAATGCCGCCTTTGCCGAAGCCGTGCTGCACGCCCAGGAGTACCAGGAGATCAAGAAGAGCATAGATCCGTCCGAGATGCCCGCGACGAAGAAGGAGGTGACAAAACCAAATCCGGAGTTCAAGGCATCAGAAGAGACGAAGACGACGCCATTGAAGGATGATGACCCCTCCAAGGTGACCCAAATGGGCACAGGCCTAAGTAGCGCATAGGAAGGCACGCTCGTCAAGTTCCTCCAAGCAAATCAAGATATCTTCGCATGGCAGCCATCTGACATGACCGAAGTACCTAGGGAACTTGCCGAGCACTCTCTAAATGTAAACCCGAACGCTAAACCCGTCAAACAGTCCTTACGACGGTTTGGTGACGAAAAGCGTAAGGCAATAGCTAAGGAACTAGCGCGACTCGAGTTAGCCGGATTCATAGAAGAGGTCATCCATACTGAATGGTCGGCTCCTCTGTTTTCTCGACGCATATTCCGGTTATCACCAAATCCGGATGAATGAATCTGACAAAATCAAGACTTCATTCATAACCCCTTTCGGAACCTTCTGTTATGTTACGATGCCCTTTGGGCTGAAGAACGCAGGAGCTACGTACCAGCGCACGATGCAGCGTTGCCTCCATGATTAACTCAGGCGCAATGTACATGCATACATGGATGATATCGCGGTCATGTCCAAAAAGAAGGAAATATTGGTTTCCGACTTAGAGGAGATGTTCGCCAATTTACAAAAATACAACATCATGCTTAACCCGAAGAAATGCTTCTTTGGAATACCAGCCGGAAAATTGTTAGGTTTTATTGTGTCTCAACGAGGCATAGAGGTGAACCGTGACAAGATCAAGGCTATTCTCAATATTTCCAGGCCAACTCGCCTAAAGGATGTACAAAGATTAACTGGTTGCATCGCCGCGGTCAGTCGATTTGTAAGCTGGCTTGGTGAAAGAGCCGTACCATTATACAAACTCCTGAAGAAAACCAAGGATTTTGTCTGGACTGACGAAGCCGAAGCTGCACTACAAGACCTGAAGAAAGTACTCTCATCTTCTCCTATCCTTACAGCACCGGAACCTCAGGAACCGATGTTGCTTTACATTGCTGCGACAGATAGGGTTGTCAGTATAGTTATGGTGGTGGAGAGACCAGAAGAAAATCAGGAGCACCTGGTGCAGCGTCCGACGTACTTTGTCTGCGAGGTCCTGACAGAATCAAAACAGCGATATCCGCACTATCAAAAGTTGGCTTATGGTGTTTTTCTGGCATCTCGTAAGTTACGACACTATTTTCAGGAGCACCCAATTACCGTGGTGAGCAAAGCTCCCATGAGAGATATAATCAATAACAGCGATGCTACAGGACGCGTCGCCAAGTGGGGCATAGAGCTTGCAGCTTTCGATATTGAGTACAAACCCCGGACAGCAATCAAATCCCAGATCCTTGCCGACTTTGTCGCTGATTGGACAGAGACCAAGGAGAACATGGTCCTCCCGGAGTCGGAATATTGGACCCTCTTTTTTGATGGATCCAAGGCTAGGGGGGGGCTCGAGGGCTGGCGTGGTGCTCAAATCACCCCAAGGAGATAAACTTTTATATGTGCTGCAGATCCACTTCACAGCGACAAACAACATTGCCGAGTATGAAGCACTGCTGCATGGAATCCGGATTGCTAAGGATATTGGCATCCGACGTTTGATGTGTTATGGAGATTCGGATCTTGTAGCTCAGCAAGTGTCGGATATTTGTAATGCAAATAAGCACATGGCAGCATATAAAGCAGTCGTGGATGATCTATCTAAATCGTTCGAGGGGTTTGAAGTTCAACACATCCCTCGAGCAGAAAACGAGGAAGCAGATGCACTATCTCGAATAGGTTCTGCGCGGAAAGAGGTTCCGGATGGCGCATTTTTAGAGCACCTCAAAGTTCCCTCGATAAAGGGAGTAGATGAGGAGTATCCGACCAAATCCGACTCACCTTTAATAGCAGTTCTGGCTGTAATTCCCAGCTGGACTCAACTCTACCTTGATTATTTGGTAGATGGCAAATTACCCGAAGACGAGGTGCTGAGCCGGCAGATTATCCGACGAGCAAAAGCCTATACTATTGTTAAAGGTGAGCTCCATAAACGGAGTGTTTCTAGGGTTTTTCAGTGTTGTGTATCTCCAGAAGAAGGAGTGGAAATCTTAAGAGAAATCCAAGTAGGCGAGTGTGGTCACCACGCTGCAGCCAAATCTTTACTGGCAAAAGCTTTTCGACATGGTTTTTTCTGGCTCACAGCTCAGGCAGATGCCGAACGATTAATCAAGCCATGCAAAGGCTGCCAAAAGTACGCCAAGCAAGCTCATGTTCCAGCTGATCAGCTGCGAACAATACCTATAACATGGCCTTTTGCGGTCTGGGGGCTTGATATGGTAGGACCGTTTAAACGAGCTCCAAGTGGATTTACTCACCTCTTAGTGATGGTGGATAAATTCACGAACTGGATCGAGGCTAAACCTGTCACTAGTTGTGATGGGGCAACAGCCAAAAGATTTGTCGAGAATGTTATAATCCGGTATGGTTATCCACATAGCATTATCACAGACAACGGGAGTAACTTTTCAATGGGAGAGTTGGTTGAATTCTGCGACGAGCAAAATATCCGGCTTGACATTGCGTCAGTCGCACATCCACAGGCTAACGGACAAGTCGAAAGAGCAAATGGTTTAATTCTACAAGGCTTGAAACCAAGACTCGAAGCACCACTAAAACGTGTTGCGGGGGCTTGGGCAGAGGAACTACCCTCTGTAATTTGGAGTTTGCGAACAACTCCGAACAGGTCAACAGGATATACACCTTTCTTCTTGGTCTATGGTGCAGAAGCAGTTCTTCCCAGTGATTTGATTCATACTTCTCCTAGAGTGGCCGCGTATATTGAAGAGGATGCTGAAATTTCTCAACAAAATGATCTCGACTTAGTCAAAGAAGTTCGCGTCGTTGCTGAAATGAGATCTACAGCCTATCAGCAGAAGTTACGCAAGTATCATAGCCAGAGAGTCCGAACTAGATCTTTCAATAAAGGTGATTTGGTTCTCCAGCTTGTGCAACAAAGAAAGCACAAACTTTCCCCAATATGGGAAGGGCCCTTTTTGGTTAGTCGAGTATTGCACAATGGGTCGTACTACTTAACTAACATGAGGCCAGTCAAAGAAAGACCTGCTACTAAGAAGAGAAAGAGAGCTGGAGGCAGTACAAATCTGGAAGAATTAGACAGACCATGGAATATTTCTCAGCTACGTCCCTTTTATTCTTAGTTTTATCTTTCTTTGTAATTATACATATGTACATGCTCTGGGAGAAATAAATTTTTTGGTTACCTCAAAGTTTTCCTGAGAAGTTTTTACCATCTTATTTCCTAAAGATCATGTCATAGTCGAAAATCCCAGAATGCTTGAAAGTACTTTATGCTCATGTTTGTTCTGGTTTAGATTTCCGATTCTAAAACTGCTACCTTCGGGTATAACTCTAAAAAACTCTAGTCTTTACTTGGGTTATTTGTCTGATTGCTGGATGCGGGTATCTTCCGAGTAGTGAATTGTTGGTACTAGAAGCCGGCTTTGTTTCCGAGTTTAAACTGGTTTAGCAATTGAGCTCCGTTGCTCGGCAAAGTTTCCGGCTGAAGGTTTAGCCAGCTCACGAAAGGGACGAGGCGGAAAGCCAGATAAACGATAAGTAGAGGCGGAAAATTTCAAGTGCTTATGCAAACATTTCAGGCACACAAATAATCTAAGACAAAAGTGCTGAATAGATAAAAAAAACTTGGCACTAACAAAAATCTTAGTAGTTAATATTTACAATTGCATCAGGTTTTTTCCAGAATAATACATAAGTTTTCTGGTCTATGATACAGGAGGAGATGAAGGATCTGCCGGCTCGCTGGCTACTCCGCCTTGATATCTTACCGAGATGTCCGGATCCGAGATGGTCTATTCATCGTCGGAAACTTCTTCGGCATCTTCTGGAGGAGGTGGCGGAGTATCCACGTGGGTGAAGAAGGGCGTCTCGTAGCTGGTCAGATCAGCTACGTGACACCCATATCCGGCGGAGGAGTGCATGATAGCTTGAAGGTCTTGCTCCTGGCCATCTTCGTCTACTTTGCAGTACCCTCTGGTCACTTCCCTTATCTCCATGTTTCCATGGTGGCTCATGACCATGGTGAGAGCGTTCTGCGCAGCGGTCCGCGCGTAGGACATGTTCCAGTCCCGAACAAGCTGCGGAATCTCCTTGGCCTTCTCCCGCACTTGAAAGTCTGACATGCTTGGCATGTCCGGAATCCTAAGAGATTCGCCAATGTCCTCAAGGGACTGGCGATAGTCATGAATGAGATCACCGACTTGAGTAAGCCGGTGAGTGCGGGGTTCGGACGAGGAGGAGTCCGTCAAGTTCAGAGGACCTACACACAAAACAAGTCAATGAAAATCCAACATTGATGAAAGTCGAAGAAAGAATAAATCAGATAGACGGAACATACCAAGAATGACGTCGTCAATCTTGGCTTTCTCTTCCCGAAGACTCTGGAGTTCAGCCCGGAGCGCTTGGGAGATATCCTTCTCTCTGCCAACCTCATTTTTGAGGTCCGAGATAACCTTGTCTTGAGCGGAAATCTTGAGATCGCGCTCTTCAGTGGCCATGGAGGAGGACTCGAGAACTTGAGCTATGCTCCTTTCATGATCAGCCTTAAGCTTATCCAGCTCTTGGCGAAGTCCCTTGTTCTCCACCACTAAGGTTTTGAGGTTCTCGGCCTTTTCAATCATAGCGATGGATTGTTTCACCAACGCTGTAAGTGAAAAAGAACAACAGTTCAGAAAAATCCGATATTGGAAAAGTAAAAGACAAGGTTTGAATCTCGAAATGTTACCTTCGGCTTCATCCTTGGCTAGCTTGAGCTCAGAATTTTTAAGCCGGAGAGCTTTGATTTCTCTCCGCTTATCACAGACATTTTTAAACAATTCCTGGTTATAGGAACATACTTTCTGTAAGTCAGAATACCCAAAGTCAGAAAGCTACTTAAGACTCAGGCTAATATTTTTTGCTAAATATCAGCACGAGCCTTGGGGGCTACACTAGTTCGTTCTTTGGCATCCTAATGAAAGCATAAACTCGGATTTCTATATCCTACTTCATGCTTGGGGGCTAGAGGATATGATATAACATAAGGTAAAAAACAAGAGTTGGAATTCCGACTTACATATTGCTCGCGGGTGAGTTTGTCTAAACCCGCGTTCACCTCAACTGCCACCTTCTCGGCGAGAGTAAGAGGAATTACTGGGGCTATTGGAAGCTCTCCAGTCCTGATCCTCTCATCGCGAAGGCGGACTTGGGCGAGAAGGTCAGAGAACTTGACGTCCTCTGCTTCTTGCGCTTCCTCTTTGGGGGATAGATGGCTTTTGTCCAGGACTTGCCTGGCCAGCCGCTGGATCTCCTCTACGGACTTCTGGGATAAGCCAAATTTGGCAAGTCCGGGGTTGTTGAGGAGGTTCTCGGCGAAGACTTCAGCCGAGGGATCATTACCCGAAGAGGGTTCACCCTTATCTTGAGCTGACGCACCCACGGTGACGTCAGTGTGCGATCCAAGGATCACAGGCGCCGTTGGAGGAGCCGGATCTTCTGCAACAACCGGAGAAGGAGTAATCACCGGTGTTGCAGAAGGTTGAGGGGCAGGAGTCGAAGGAGCCGTGGCAGGGGAAGCTATGGTAAGCTTCGCCTGTCGCAGGGGCTTTGCAGGAATCCCCTTCCCCTTACCCTTGATGAGAGGCTTTGCTCTGAGAATGTAGTAATGTTGGAAATATTACATCTCAGAAAGAAATTCGAGAAAGGTACAAAGGCGGAAATTGTGAATGAAAGTTACCTCTTCACAACAGGCACCTCCTTTGTGCCAACAGCCACTGTCGGAGCTTTGTGCTTCTTGAGCGCAAGGTCCAGCAATGGGACCACTTCAGCTTCCTCAGAAAAGTCAGGAGGATATCCTTCGAGTGGAGCAAGCTCCGACTCGGGGAGTTCGGCAAGCTAAAAACAAGAAAACATATCAGCATTGCAATGTATGACTTAAAAGATTGAAACACGTAAAAGGTGTACTGATGGAAGCTTACGGCTACCACAGGGTTTTCTGCCGTGTGCATGTCCAGAGAGATCTCCGAAATTTTTCTCTCGATCTGCTCTTTAATCAGCCATTTGATCTGGCTTATATAGCCTTGGCTGGTGTAGGCCTTGGGGCTGATGCGGAGAGAATCTTTTTTGGGAAGACGTGATGGAGTGCATCAGTCTATCCCCGTGGTACTGAAGTGGCTGGATCCGACGTGTGACCCAGCACTGAACTAAGTCGGATCCCCTCAGACCCTTGTGCTTGATAAGATATTCGATCCGCCTCTTAGCGAGGATCAGATCGTCCGTAAGAGCCGGAGCAGCCTCATCCTAGGAAGGCTGGGCTGTGGCGGCTCAGTCGACAAAATCTGGCAAAGTAGTAGCTTTGCCGGGAGCCGGAATATCCCTATGATAGAAAAAGGTGGCTGGCCATTGTTTGACCGAGTCACTAGCAGCAATTTTGGGATAGGACCGGTCTCGTCTAACAGAAAAACTAATAGTACCGGTGATATAAGGAACACCGGCGGTAATAGAATTTCTCCGGACATGGAAGTAATACCGGAAAAGAAGCAAACTCGGCCTAATGCCGAGAAAGCCCTCGCAAAGCGCCGCAAACGCGCTCATCTCTAGAAGGGAGTTGGGAGGAAAATTATGGAGTTGAACTCCATAATGGTCAATCACCTTGGAGAAGAACTCCGAGGGAGGAAAAGACAAACCTCGGTCCAGATGGGTGCCGAAGTGGACGCGCTCGCCCTCGCGCGGATTGGGGATGGTTTCGCCGGAACTGCTCTGCCAGTCACCGGCGGCGAGAAGCCCCTCCTTCTCCATGTTCTTGAGGGTCGCCTCGTCGAGGGCGCAAGGGATCCAGATTCCCCGGAAACTTTCTTTTTCTGCAGCTGCTTCTGCCGACGCTGACGCCGCCGCCGCCAGAGAGGAAGAAGAGGATGAAGCCATTTCTCTCCGGTGGAAAGGGGTGACCCTAAAGTGGCGGTGCTAGGAGCTCTATGGGAGGAAAACGAAAGGGCTCTGGCCGCGCTGGAGATTTGGGAAGAAAGGAACAGCGAAAGGCAGGTGGAGAGGAGAAGAAAAAATCTAGACCCCTTATATCTACCTACCTGCGCCAAGATTCGTGCAAATGCTATAGTGTAACTGCCACGCATCGTGGAAAGAACTGGGAAGGGCCCGCGCGATGATTGCGGCGCCTCGATCTCCACGCACGCATTGAAACGGCGCCTCGGTTCCGCGAACTGCGGACCCACCAACGGTCGTGCTGACGGAACGTCTGTCAGATGACGTAACTGGACCATGCTTGTGTCAGGTGGCGTTAGAGACCAAGTTTCTGGCTTAGTTTAAAAGCGAGCTAGAAAATCCGACTAACTAATTGAAAGGTCCGACTTACTTTTGAAGACCCAGATCGTGCTTTTTGTTATAAAGTTTCAGGAACCCTTCAAGATTCTGCAAGCCGAAGATCAAGCTAGACGATGATAAAATCCGACTTTGGATCTTGGAGGCCTCCAGGGGCTACTGTTGGGGATATACTTTCCGGGTATCCTCAACGTTCCTCACTGACCAGGGTGGCCCACTTCGGGTTAGAGCTTTGCTTCACGGGCGGCCCAGTTAGAGAGAGAAGACGGAGTCCCATCCGGCTACGGGAAGGCCCAGAAGACTTACCGACTTAGGCCCATAATGTTACTTGTAGTTCAAGATGTACTCTGTAACCAACTCTTAGTCGTAGCCAGATTGATCTCTCCTGTAAACCCTAGGCCGGATATCTAT
Organism: Avena eriantha; assembly: GCA_910589775.1. Taxonomy (NCBI): domain Eukaryota; kingdom Viridiplantae; phylum Streptophyta; class Magnoliopsida; order Poales; family Poaceae; genus Avena; species Avena eriantha. Next base: position 361,325,746 of record OU342741.1, read on the forward strand.
ATAAGCCGTCCTTGGGAGAGCCTTTAGGGCACGACCAATAGTGTACAATCTCAACTCGCACAGGCGAAACCCTTGTAACCCATATTCCGGCTTTGCCGTATTACTGGATTGATAGCAGGAGTAGGGTCTGTCCAAAGCTGGCGGATTCGAACCTGGGTAAACTTGTGCGCTCACCATCTCGGAACACCGTACGCCTGACACCCCTCTCTTCCGCACGCCTCGAGGACCCCCTCATGGCGTACTTGTCATCAATCCGACGACAGTACGAGAGAAGGAAGAATAACTCAGATGAGTATGAGGTAACCCGGCCAGCGAGTAAAAACTTGGAATGTGCCAAGGGAAAAGAAAGTAAAAGAAATCCGAGATAGGAGGTAACTCGGAAAAGGAGCAAGAGGCTCAGTAAAATTGAACCTGCTGTGGCCTTAGCGGCTAAGGCGGCTAAGACCGCACCAGCTTCGGGGACTAATGTTGGGGGGATACCCCCGGGTAGGGTCACGCCGGGGTATAAAGGCCGAGTTAGCCGAGGTACGGCAAGGTCAAAGCAAGTGCTGGCCGAGTCACCTCAAGGCAGGCCGAATCACGGAGTAACCCGGACCAAGGGATGTCCACCTAACTGGGTCTCAGTCGACTTATATAATATGTTGGCAGGATATATCTAACTTATATGCAGGTACAGGTGCGGCCGGATTAACCAGGCATGATCCAGGTTATATCAGGCTTGCAAGAGAAGGAAGGTATCTCGCTGGTCAAAAGGAGGTCATTGTACGCAGAGCGTGAGCGAAGCGGACAGAGGCTAGGACCACCGAGGCATGGACGACAAGGGTGACGTTGCTGTGTCGGATGACGCTGGCGCCACAGAGGCTCACGTTGCCTCTGCATGGCATACGACGGGGAAAAGTGACCCGGTCGGTTTACTATTTTGGGAAGAGGCATATTCCTTGGAATATGCCTCCACCTATGCCCTAATTGGAGACCTAGCCACCCCTATATAAGGAGGGCTAGGGCCTCTGTAGAAGCGGTTGATCTAGAGTGGGTTAGTCTTTACTTGTTAAGTTCTAGTTTCCTGAGAGCTATCGAGTGGTGAGAGTAAGAGAGTTCCTTCTTCCTCCTCTCTCCAATACATCTCAAGGAGCACTTGTAATCTTGTAACCTCATTGAATACAAAGCAACTGTGTGTGGAATCACCACACTATCCCTCCCTGGATTCCTCTAGTGCATTTAGTCCCCACCTTTAGCCTATCCATGGCATCTGCCGTGACACCACCACGACACTGGCCCTCCTCCGTCTCGTATTCTGGCTCCATGAGTCTTCCGGTAAAATACGCAATTTGGCTTTTGTCCCGTCCAATTCCGAGAATATTCATTTTCTGACTTTCCTAGAACCAAAAACAGCAGAAAACAGGCAGCTGGCACTGTGGCTCTTGTTAATAGGTTAGTCCAAGAAATCATATGAAAAGTACTCCAAAGTGTGGAAAAAACACAAGAAAGTGGATGAAACCAAGCATGGAACATCAAAAATTATAGATACATTTGCAATGTATCAATAGCGCAGTAATTCGATTGATGTCGATTGCTGACTGTTCTGGTTATGAGGATGATGTGAGAAGCGCTTGCTGCCTTTTTGTCCATATACGGAGTTCCTCCCACACATACACAATTGAGAATGTTCATGATAATAATCTTTACCTTAGCTCTTTATAATGCTAGTGGTGTATCCGCTACTCCCTTAGAACGCTTTTTCCCTATTGCAGTTCCAATCTCTCTTACATACGCGATACTTACTTTCTGTGTTCAGTTGTTTTACTTTATTTATTGTTTCTCTTATACCAAAACCCCCAAAACACCTTTTTACGCAATACTCGCATTTTATCTTGTCACTTAGAACTATATTTGGCATTTCTATTGTAATATTTAATTCAAGAGTTATTAGACTTCAGTCTCCTGCACCCTGTGGGATCGATATCTTTATTTCTAAACTAGCTACAAACGATCTGTGCACTTGCAGTCATCAAGCTATTTTCTCGCATTGTTGCCGGGGAGCTAAGCGCTGTAGGTCTTTTAGTTTTTTCTTATTTATTTTTGTCTTGCTAAGTTTTGTTTTGAGTTACAGGTTTCCACCAACATGATGGATTTTGAGCATATGACTAGTGCTAACCCACTCAGCCACTTTGGGAAGCCCTATGATATTTATAAAAGAGACAACTCCAATGAGAAGACAAGGGGGTTTGAAAGAAATCCTCTATTACTTGGTATTCTACACAAAAAGAAATTTACTAGGGATGAAGAAGATCCTGATCCATATGAGCATATATCATGTTTGAAAGATATATGTGACACTTTTCAATTGACATGATATACCGCCAATGAGGTAAGGGTTAAACTTTTTAGTCAAACTTTGACTAGTTCGGCTCTCTCATGGTATAGATCTATACCCCCAGAAGCCACTACTACTTGGTATAATTTAGCTTGTGAGTTTTTAGCAAAATATTACCCATTATCAAAATCTTTTTGAATCAGGTGTCTTATAATGACTTGGAGGAACCGTCCTAATGAAGGCCTAGTAAGAGCTTATATCAGATTTAAAGATTTACTTAATCTATGTCCTCATCATGATTTGCCTGAATAGTATTTATTGCATATATTTTATGGCGGTTTAATTGAACCTAATAAAATTGAACTAGACTCTTTCGCGAAAGGAGCCTTTATGAATCTTCCTATAACTAAGGCTTGGGCTTTACTTAATAGAATTCGCGATCATAGAGTTTCATGGAATTTTGGTCTAGGAAGCGAAGGAGGCGTGGAAATAGATCATGAGTGTATTCATTACTATAACAAAAAAGGCCATGTTAAAGAATTATCTAAAGAACTTTATTTAGATTCAGATCTTGTGTTGGAAGTTGTTAAATCTTTTACAGAACACATCAAAGCTCCAAAAGAGGGTTTGGTCAGTATGATCCACCACCCGAACCTGAAAACAAGAAAGAAGATAAAGCAACACTGGCCTCCTTAGAACCAACATATGAGATACCTTTCCCTAACATTGCACAGAAGCATATTTCTAAATATGAACAGGTTAAAGCAATACAGGAGAAGAAGGAAGAGGAAATTATATATGCCAGAAGTTGTAGAACATCTGGAAGAAACCAAAGATGAAGAGGTAACCGAGGAAGCAATTATGGCTATGTATGGGCATTGTAACATAGTTGAACTAGATAAAGAGACTTCCGTATTGGTTGAAGGTAAGACAAAGGTAAAAATATGTGGGTAAGCCTATTCTTCCCTACATATTTAAAGAAACCTCGCATTATGGTTTATGTGATCTTGGCATCGAAGTTAATGTTATATCATATGAATTCTATTTAGAAATAAAAGAAGAAATAGAACCTGCTACAATTGAAAATACTGATATGACAATCATGTTAGCCAATAAAAATCTTAGAATCCCAATGGGAGTAGTTGAAGGTGCAACTGCCACAATTGGCAATAAAAAATTTCCTATAGATTTTGTAATTGTTGATATGCCAGATAACACTCTTTGCCCTATTATATTTGGAAGAAATGTTTTTAGTGATGTAGGTCCCAATGTTGATTTCAAAAAGGAGATTGTGTCTCTTAAGCTAGGGAAAGCGCAAAAAGAATTCCACTTTTCCAAATTTAAAGACAGGACTCCAGAAATACAAGAAGAGGAGAAAGAGAAAACTATTGAGGAAATGTCATCTCTCTTATTTAGTGATCAAAAGGAAGAAAATAAATGAAGACTTAAATTATGAAGAAATAGTTATGGAGGACAAGTCCCTAGAAGAACTAGAAGATGAATTCGATTCACTTCCCATTATAGGGCCTCCAACTAATGAGGCTTTTGAAGAGCCAAAAAGAGAGGGGATGAAGAATTACCACCCCCTGAATTGAAGACTCTACCAGATAATCTTAAATACAGATTTTTAGATAATAAAAATAAATTTCCTATTATTATTAGTGCTAAATTTTCAGGAGAAGAAGAAGAACTCATGAAAATACTTAAGGAGCATCGCAAGGCCTTTGGGTACTCAATAGATGATTTGAAGGGCATTAGTCCCATGATAACCGTCCATCAGATATTCATGGAGGAAGGTGCTAAACCAGTTGCGGAATTTAATAGAAGGCTGAAGCCCGAAATTAAGGAAGTGGTAAGAAATAAAATTGTACGCCTATTAGACGTAGGTATAATCTATCCTGTAAAAGAAAGTGAATGGGTAAGTCCTGTTCATTGTGTCCCTAAGAAGGGCGGTTTTACTATTGTTCCTAATGAAAACAATGAATTGATACCTACTAGAACTATTGTTGGACATAGGATGTTTACAGATTTCAGGAAATTGAATAAAGAAACTAGGAAAGATCACTATCCTTTACCGTTCATAGATCAAACTTTAGAAAGGTTAGCAAACCATATTCATTTTTGCTACTTGGACGGATACTCTGGTTTTTCTCAAATAGCTGTTCATCCTGATGACCAACTTAAAACAACTTTCATTAGTCCTTATGGTGTACATGCTTACCGACGTATGCCTTTTGGTTTATGTAATGCCCCAACTACTTTTCAAAGATGCATGACTGCTATATTTGCATATTTTATAGAACTAATAATGGAAGTATTTATGGATGACTTTTTGTCTATGGAACTTCGTTTACTAGTTGTTTGGATAATCTCAAAAGAGTTTTGCAGCATTGTGAAGAAACAAATCTTGTTCTAAACTAGGAGAAGTGCCATTTTATGGTCAAAGAAGGTATAGTCCTTGGACATAAGGTATCAGGTAAGGGAATTGAAGTGGATAGAGCTAAGGTTGAGGTCATAGAGAGAATGCCACAACCTAGCGATATAAAAGGTATAAGAAGTTTTCTTGGTCATGTGGGTTTTTATAAAAGGTTCATTAGCAATTTCTCTAAAATATCTAAACCTTTGACTAACCTCCTGCAAAAGGGAGTAAAATTTAATTTTGATGATAAATGTCTTATAGCCTTTGATAAACTTAAAAATGCTTTATCCCATGCTCCTATCATTAAACCACCTATCTGGGATATGACTTTTGACTTAATATGTGAAGCTAGTGATGATGGTGTAGGAGTAACTCTGGGACAACACATAGGTCGCAGATTTAATATTATACATCATGCTAGTAGAACTCTTAATCTTGCTAAAAAGGATTATCCTAAGGAAGAGAGGGAACTCTTTGCTGTATTTTCTCTTGTGATAAATTTTGATCTTATATAGTTGATACAAAAGTAAGAGTTCACACATATCGTGATGGTTTAAAAGAACTCCTTGAGAGGAAGAACCATAAGCCAAGACTGATCCGTTGGATTCTTTTACTTCAAGAATTTGAGTTACAGGTCATGCAGAGGCAAGGAATAAAGATTTTGGATGCAATGTACATATTTGCCCAGCAAGACACCAATCTTATTGAGAGGGACTTTAGTCCTGGTGATTTTCCCTTACAAGAATTATTCAATAAACTAAGGTCAATCCCTCCAAAAGAGAAGAAGTCTTTGTTGTTGGAGGAGCTTGTCATCCCCGAATAAGTAAACGGTAAGTTCAAGGTAAGTGTACTTACTCAAATAAGTGATTTATTTTCACAGATTTTACTCCTAAAATTTCTGCGTTTGAATTCCTTGTGTTTTTCTAATGTTTTTGGAGGGTTTTACCAACCATACAGGCGGAACTATACGACCAAAGAGAAAGCTCCCGCCGTATAGCTGGTCGTTAAACCCTCAGTATCTTCTTTGCAAAAAAAAATTCGATGTCTCTAACTGTACGGGTGCAACTATACGATCGGAGGAAATAATTCTGACCGTATAGTTGGTCATTGAACTCTCAGGCACTTTCGATTTTTGGTGTCTGTATCTATACGGTCGCAACTATACGACCGGAGATGAAATTCCGGCTATATAGTTGGTCGTTAAACTCTCCGACATCTTCGTTTAGTTTTTCGTTTTTTGAAAAAAAATGAAAAAAAAGGTATTGTCGGTTCCAAGTGGGTAACTTAACCGACTTGGACTCGAGATATTTGGAAATATCTGCCAGGAACCAACTATACGGGCGGAGCTATACGGGCCACGCCCGTATAGTTGGTCGTTACGCAGCAAGATTCTTCCAAATCTGCGATTCTTTTTCTATCCTGTTAAGATTCTTTTCTTGGGCGTGAATTTGGTGTTTCTCGCGAGTTTTACCGACCTCTGACCCCTGTTATATACTGACATTGTCTCTAGCTCTAATCATAATCTCCAGGAACCAATCTAGCAAAGCACTATCCCGCCCCATGCCATGGAAAACCCCTGGGTCTCATTGCTCCTTCGAGGGACTGCTCTAGCAGCCCGTCCATGGAGGATGACGACGAGGAGGTGGAGAGGTTTAGTCTAGGGTACAAGGAGTACGTCGAGCCAAGCTACTACAACAATGATTCCAATGAAGTGAGCGACATATACATTTGTCGTGATGTTTATGATCCACCGAAGATCAACTAGGCGGCAATGAAGAGAGCTCAAGAAGAGAGAGAAGGCCGCAAGCCGCATGGAAAAGGGCGTGTAGAGACGGTCAAGTTCATCACCACAAACCCTAGGCCGCACAAGCATAAGGAATTACCTAATCTTGGTGCAGGTGCTAGCAATGGAGCGACGACGCCACTCTTGAAGCCTACGATTGGCGCTCGTATGAGGGTGAAGCCTCAAGAAGAGTGGAGGAACGGTTTCCACTTCCCTAATCCATCAATCATGGACGAGGAAGAGGAAGCTACTCCCAGGACCAAGGACCGCGTGCGAGCACTAGAGATATATCAGAAGCAAGAGCTACTCCATCGCGTTGAAGTCCGCCACCGTCTCAAGGAGATAGAGAAGAAAGATGATTTTCTCCCATTGGTGACTAAAATCGTGAATAAGGTGGACACTTTGCAATCTGATTTGCGCAGGTGCTACAGCCGCATCACCGCTCTGGAGGATACCAACAAAAAGCTACGCACCACGGTGTTACATGCCATGGCACCATAGTGATCTACAATAATCAAGGTATCAAATAATCACGAGGGATTATTTGATCCTGCCCGACTTGATTCCAAGTTTGGGGAGATCTTTAAGACCTTGTAATCTATCAGATAAGTTTTTTACATTACTATTTTAGTTTTGCATTAGTTCGAAATAAGTTTGCATCATTAGAATTCCCTTCAGGAATAGTCGACCCCTTTTATGAAATTTCGAGTTTATTATTATATATGGAGCAATATTGAGTTTGTGTTTGTCCTATTGGATATATGGATGGATTGAGTATAATTTTACTTGCACTTGATGATAGCAATAGGAGTCTTCCACACCATTGGTATTAATGGAACATACAAAGATAATTTTGTCAGTATGTTTTAGGTACATGGTTTGATTTACAAAGAAATAAAAATTATCTAATTAGTTAAATTGAAAAAGAAACCTTAAACAAAGGAAATAAAAAAGTGCTATCAAATTAGAGTGAGATCAAGACGAGGTAGAATGTTCAAGATATAAAGATTGCTTCATATACAACTAATTGAGATCGTTATACTTTGGATTCCTACATAAAGTGGAATGTATGGCTAGCTTCTTTGCACGACACTTAAACAAAAGTGTAAGCATATGTATAAAAAAGAGAAGAAGAAAAATAGCGAATGTGTGAAGTGCAAATAGTCATACACCACTATATTGTAGTACGACAAAAAGACGCTTTGAGATTTTGAATCCCAAGTGGATATGTTAAATCCTAAAACACTTGGGACAACCTCACTAACTCATTTGGTTGAACTGAATACTTTTACATCATATTGAGAGTGATCTTTTGTGAATTGTTAAATGCTAAGGTGTGGAAGCCTGCTAATATTATTCGGATGGTTCGAGTAAGGTACTATTTATGAACTTATTCCTATGTATCATATATGATAAATACATGCTGCAACTACCTCATTTATTTTATCGACTCAGCTTCATGAATATGAGGATCATATCCATTAAGCTAACTTGCTCAGGACGAGCAAGAGTCTAAGCTTGGGGAAGTTGATGAGTGCATATTTGCATCATGTTTTATATTATTATTTTGTATTGTAAATGTGAGATCTTGATATTTTACGGCGCTCGTGCGCATGTTTTATGTCTGTTTCACTAGGATCAGGACAGATGATGGATACAATGGACACAATTCTAGAAGAAGTTGTACTGAGGAGAAAAAGAGTAAAAACAGCGTAAATCGCTTAGTTGGGAAATATCAATAATACCAGAAGAAAATCTAAAGCGAACAAAGGACACCGACGGTTTATGACCAACTATACGGCGAGAATAAAATTTCTAGCTTTATAGTTCCCGCCGTATAGTTGGCGCCGCCACCGCCTCCTCAAATAATTTCACCCCATGCAACTAGATCAGAGAGACGACATACAGAACAACCAGAAATCGCTGAAACCTCACCTCCGAAAGGCATCTAGAGGGGGAACTTGTCCACCAGGGATCCATCTTCACCCTGCACAGATCCGTGAGGCTAAGGCATCGATCTTCATCATCATCCGATGCATCACCACCATCTCCATCCATACCATCTACATCTTGTCTAGATCTTGTTGTAATTTCCGTACTCGTTTAGATTTTTACAAGTACTATTCATCCATGATAGATTCCATTGTTATTGCCGTGATGTTGATTGCCTCCATGTCTGAGTAGATCTTTAGTTCTTGGGGAGATGGAGAAACCCTAGTATGAGATTGAAATAAGATAAAGTTTATTATGATGTTCATCGCTGTGACCATGTGTTAGATTGTCTACATCTTGACGTTGGGAGAAGTTGACCTCTCAATATTTGCCTCTTATGAGAACTTGATGGACGGAACTACTTGTTGGTAGACAGAGGTGTGTTAGCACTTACAGTGACTATAAAGCTGTTGGCACTCCTTACGTATCAACTTGGGAACAGAGGAAACTCACGGAACACTATCTATGTCATGGGATATGTCCTACGGGATTAAGTCCATTAATAGCGCAGTAATTCGATTGATGTTGATTGCTGACTGCTCTGGTTATGAGGATGATGTGAGCAATGATTGCTGCCTATTTGTCCATATACGGAGTTTCTCCCACACATACACAATTGAGAATGTTCATAATAATAATCTTTACCTTAGCTCTTTATAATGCTAGTGGTGTATCCGCTACTCCCTGAGAACGCTTTTTCCATATTGCAGTTCCAATCTCTCTTACATACGCGATACTTACTTTATGTGCTAAGTTGTTTTACTTTATTTATTATTGCTCTTATACCAAAAACCCAAAAACACCTTTTTACGCAATACTCGTATTTTATCTTGTCACTTAGAACTATATTTGGCATTTCTATTTTAGTATTTAATTCAAGAATTATTAGACTTCAGTCTCCTGCTCCCTGTGGGATCGATATATTTATTTCGAAACTAGCTACAAACGATCTGTGCACTTGCAATCATCAGGTGGCCGGACCCACCAGAGGCACCAGACGTGTTGCTATCTCCAATTCTGGGGCGGCCACAGATATACAGGCTGCCATTCAACCACTGGCGGCGCACCTACTACAACTACAACATGACCATCGGCAAGCCTTTCTCGTTTGAGGTGATGAACCGCGTCTTTATGCCGGAGCACCGGCGATGTGTTGCACTCGCGGATGTGTGCGATGAGCTCAAGGGAGCGGTGCAGGCCAATCCTGACGACGCGTACCTACGTGCCCGCCTCGCCCAAGCGGAAGAGGAGTTGCATACGCAGGAGCTAATCTACCGCTCTCTCAACAAGGAATGGGGGCTCACTAACCTGCCGGTGCCGCCGCCATCATCGCCTTAGGCGGCGCATAGTTAGAATGTTGTCCTAGGCTTGTATACATTTGAATAAGAACTTTCCATCACAAATGGCCGATGGTCTCAATGCGTTTTCATTCCAAACACGATACATGGTGAGTTCACATTCTAGTATACTATAGCCTACTCGTCGGAGTTGGAGTCTTGGACGAATTCGGGGTGGTAGCAGCGGTGGCACATGGTGTCATCGAAGACGTTGATGCCAAGCATTCCTTAGTTGTCGTACTTGAAGACGACGATGTTGCCCACTTTGATCTGGTGTGCGCGGGTGAACTCCTCCTAGCCGTTGGCGAGGAACATCCGACCGAGGTGGACGAACAACACATCCACTGGGTACATGTTGGTATTCACATCGGACCTTCCTGAATGAACAACAGTGGCGTTGTGTCGCCCACCATCGATGCGAACTTGCAGGGAAGACGCAACCTGTCCCGCGCCATGCCTAGTCGAATGGTCACGACAAAATCAATGTCGGGGTCGATAGAATCGGGCGACAACGGCGGTGAGGGAGAGGTAGGTGGCACGTTTCCCTGGCCACGTCCTCTGCGCCTCCCTCAGCGTCCACGGTTGGGACCCGGTGGTCGTCCTAGACGGCCACCCCTCGATCCAATGTTGTCGGCCATGGCAAGCTACCTGTAGTGGAGGATGGGAAGGAGGCGAGTGCGGTGTTGTAGCATCCCAATTGGCTAACAATTGCAATGCTACTTGCCTAGTCTATATATTGCTACTTCCTACATGTCATTTATTGCATCATCATTATATCATGCTCATGTTACCATGCCACATTGCATTTGAGCATCATATAAAACTCATTTCACTTGGTTCTTCCCTCATATTAATTTGCCTATTAATTGTAGTTACCTCTTGATTAATGATGTAATGCCCAATTTGAGTTGAGGGCATGTCTCTTTAAATCATTCCACCTATAACCTTGCTATGAATCCTTGTGATGATATCTTGCTCAATGATTCTACCATGCATATATATGTGGGCTCCTTATTTATTTGCTTGAGTTTAAATCATGCCCATGTATTAATGTGTGGATCCTTTCCACAATATACATATACACACTTGTCTCCATGATCTCATTTGAATTCCACCATCTATGGCATAAGTGGATCCTTATTTGGATTTTGTGGATTTAAATCATGCCCACATGCTATATGATGGATCCATATCTTCTACATTGGTATTATGGATTTTATACAACTTGGTTTGATCCAAACCATGCCAAAATGGGGACCCTCTAATCCAAATATTACTATATATCATTCTAGTGCTTAGGCCCTCTCTTATTCCTTTATGCATGTGTGTGTATGTTGTTTCCACAAAATAGAGCCACATGTAATATCAAAGCATTCCTCCTAGTGCATGCATGCAATAATGGCCCTTTTATAGAGCATGCAGTATCAACTCTACATGCTAGTATGCCTCTTCTATTTAAATTCATCTCTATCTTCTTTTGGTGTACATGTTCTTTTGGCTCATCTTGTCCATGCCCAAATCCTCACCTACATGCTCAATATATCTTGTCTCCACAAGATGTCCTCACATGATCTATTGATACCATCTTGCATGTCCTATGCAACATATGACCCTCCAACTTCTCTTCTTCAATTCTTTTCTTTAGCTGATGTTTAGTTTTTAAAATCTTGGGGCTTGTTGATTTAAATTCACTCAAGTTTGGTCAAATTCCAATGGAACCTCAATAGATTATCTACTTCTCCCCATCGTGTTTCCTTCTTGGTTAAACCCTTGTTTTCCTGTTGAAGCTTATTCAATAGCTTGTTTTTAAATAAACAAAACAAATAATGAGAATGAAGAAAATCTAAACTACCCCACCCCATCTCCTAACCTAGCTAATCCCTTTTCAGCCGAGACCACCTCCTAGTGCACTTCGACCTATCAAGCCCGGTCGCAATAGCCAGCAGTCGGACACGGTCCCCGCGCCTGGCGCTGTTTCTCTTCCCCCTCTCCACGTGATCGGGGGCACGCCCACGCCGACTCCGTGCCCTCCTCTCCATCCGTCTCTGACAACAAAAGCAGTAGAGGCAAAGCACCTCCCCATCCTCCCCAGCAAACTCTAGATCGAGATCTGCTTCACTTCTTCCTCCCCATGCCAGCATGCCGGCCATGCCCTAGCTAGCCGCCGCTGTATAACCTTTGTTGCCAACAACCTTCTGCCAGCATCGCCGATCCACCTTGTACGGGAGTTGTATCTGACGCTGCCGGTGCTTCTCGTGCTCCAGAACGTGAAGGCCTGTCACCAGGGAGCACCAGCACCTCGCCGGCCGTGTCTCACCATCGCCGCGCACACTACGGACACCAGGGGCGGAGCTACGTAAAGCTAACCTGGTGCACATGCACCAGGGTTGAAAAAATATCTTAGTAGCTATTAGGCTATGGTAATGACTATGCACCAGGTTCTAGCGGTGGTCGTGCACCATGTCCGGCAAATTTTAATCTGGATGTTGTGCTCCACAACGTGACTGCTATGTGACCTGTTAGGAATCAAGGCCCAATAGGCAATGTCTAATCTACTATCGGAGGCGTACGGAAGGCCTGAGTCGACCGGCAAGAAACAAATTCATTAACTGATCGATTAGACGAGATAATCACGCACGGTCGCACGGGGTTCGACGGTTGTTGCGCCCGTGGTGGTGACGCCGAAGAATCCTCTGGTCCTCTTCCCAGACGCGACTCGCTTGGTCGCTCTGGACTCCTCACCGACGGCCAGGCCAACGCAGGGCTTGGTACCGAGTATCAGACATTCGCCGACCATCTGCAACCCACCCAATCAACAACCGCCCTCTCGCCCTCCGCTTTTAATAATTCAATCACAAATTCATGGTTCAAAGATAAGGTACAGGACTGCCACGCCCTAACTCTATCATCTAGTTTTCAATTTTCTTATACAAGATAGTTACGAAGTAGGCAAGTCAGCTTATTTAATTGGTCTTTATCAAATACAGATATGTCGATAGATAGGTTTCTTCTGAAGAGAAAAGCGCCGTCGCAAAATTCAGAAGATTTAAATTGGGAAGAGGAGATTAAGTATGATCCGGGACAAAGGAAAAAAATAGAAGATTATCATCCTAACCTCAAGGACTTGGTGAGAAGAAAGTACTTAATTTGTGGACCTTGTCAACCTCGCACTTATGAATTTCCATATACACTGATTGGGGGTAGGAATAGAAGGTTTAATCCTGAATGGTTTGATGAGTTTGGTAGTTGGCTGGAGTACAGCGAGTCCAAAGACAAGGCGTATTGCTTTTGTTGCTTTTTATTTAGGGACCGCGGCAGTAAAAAAGAAGCTGGGTACGAATCATTTGTCGTTAATGGCTGGAATGCATGGAACAATAAAAATAGGCTAAAAGATCATATTGGTGAAGTTGGCAGTGTCCACAATCAAGCCCTAAAAAATTGTGATGCATTGTTGAGAAGAGATGAACACATTGATGTTGCTATACAGGTGCAAAGTGAAGCTACAAAGATTGCTTATTTTACGCGACTAAATTCTTCAATTGACACAGCTAGATTGTTACTGAAACAAGGATTTCCGTTCTGAGGCCATGATGAGTCAAAAGATTCACTCAATAAAGGGAACTTCAGGGAAGTTCGTGATGTCCTAGCAGAGCATAATCCCGCTTATGGCAAGGCACTGGGCCAAGATGCTGCAGGTAATTCTGTTATGGTGTCCCCTAAGGTCCAAAAAGATATTGCTAGTTGTTTTGCAGGTCAGATAATGAGTTCATTCTCAAAGAAATTGGCCATGGTGTGTTTTGCTTGCTTCTCGATGAGTCCAGAGATGTCTCTTGCAAAGAGCAGATGGCTGTGGTCTTGCGGTATGTCAATAGTTTTGGAATTGTTAAAGAGAGTTTTGTTGGTCTCGTTCATGTGAAAGAGACAACATCTTCATATCTCAAGTCCTCAATTGATTCTCTCTTTAAAAAATATAAGTTGAGCTTCAAGGATACGACGGTGCAAGCAATATACGAGGTGAGTTCAATGTCCTCCAAGCATTGATCATGAGGGAAAATAGCACGGCTTTTTATGTTCACTGTTTTGCACATCAACTTCAGTTAGTTGTGGTTGCTGTGGTAAGAAAACACATAGGAATTGGAAGTTTTTTTAATATGATCTCTGTCTTGCTGAATGTTGTGGGTGGATCTTCAAAGAGAAGAGACATGATTCGAGATATAAATCTTGAGGAAGTGCAAAAGGCCTTAGGTTGTGGGATGCTTAAAACTGGTACGGGCTTAAATCACGATCAATGTCTTCAGAGACCTGGAGACACTCGTTGGAGTTCGCATTATAAAACACTGAAAAGTTTGGTTGGTATGTTTCAAGCAGTTGTCAAAGTTTTAGAGTTTGTGGAAGAAGAAGACACAGATAGAACAAACAGAGAGCAAGCAAATGGTCTTCTAGTGTACTTCCAATCATTTGATTTTGTCTTCTTCTTGTATCTCATGTTGACTATCTTAATAGTCACCAATACCTTATCATTAGCTCTCCAACGGAAGGACCAAGATATTGTGAATGCCATGAACAGTGTCAATTCAACTAGAAGTCATTTAGTTGATCTTAGAGAAAGTGGATGGGACTCTTTGCTATCTGATGTGCAAGCATTTTGTGAGGAACATTACATTGTCATGTTAGTGATGGAAGACGATTATGTAAATCCCAAGAAGAAACGACAAAAGACTGGTATTACCAACCAACACCACTATCAGGTTGCTTGTTTTAATGGTGTTCTTGATTGGCTAATTCAAGAATTTGATAGTCGTTTCAATGAGACATCCTCCAACTTGATTATATGGTCTACAGCTTTGAGTCCGAGAGACTCATTTCATGATTTTAATTTGGATAATCTAATGAGCCTGGCTAAACTATATCCTAATGATTTCGACTCTGTTGAACTGAGGGATCTAAGCCACCATCTACGCCTCTATATTGTTGACGTGCGAGCAGATGACAGATTCTCCAACATACAAGATATTGGTGATCTTTCCAAGACAATGGTTGAGACGAGGAAGCATATTTGTTATCCTTTAGTTTATCGACCGCTGAATCTAGTACTTGTGTTTCCTGTTGCCACTGCAATGGTTGAGAGGAGTTTCTCAGCGGTGAAGCTCGTGAAAACTTATTTGCGTAATCGCCTCAATGATGATAGTTTAAGTGATAACGTCATCTGCTATGTGGAGAAAGTATAAATGAAGAGAGTCACCAATGATCAAGTCATTGATCGATTCATGAAAAATAAGAAACCGTAAATATGAAAAGGTAAAACTCTCTAGCTTAAAATAATTTATATTGTTATAATATTTCATTTGCTAACTTGATTCTGTGTTGCTAATTTGTAGATTATGGAGGATGCGAGGTTGAATGAAGTTTCATCTATTATTGACTATCTTTTGTGAGTCACATCAACATCTGTTTATTTATTTTAGGAAGAACTTGATCGTTCTTATATGTGTGAGCATATCATTTGTTCTTTGCATTGTTGGAATCATTGTGCTAAGACTTGTTTAACGCAATGGTATTACTAAATATTTTATTCAACTACATATACCGCAAAGTAAATGTAAATCTTGTGCACCATGGTAATTTTTGCCTAGATTCGCCCCTGACGGACACCACCATTTGTCGTCGCCTCCTCCTTCCCCTTTGCCGCCGCCTGGGTGAGCTACCACCTCATCTCCCCTCCTCTGCTGATCTTGTTTCCCTCTGTTGCCGCACAACCGCATGTCGCTACCCGCCGACGCTCGCTGCTATTCACGCACTGGACAGACCGCACACGCTCCAAACAGCCGCAGCATGCACCGTCGTCATCCCTGATTCCTGTATCGATGTTCTCCCCTTGATGCCCTCTTTCCAATGAGCTAAGGCTCAATCGTTTTGATGCAGTACAGCTCTCTCAATCTTCACCCAAATTCTTGCCAAATTTTGTTCTCTATAGTTTGCCGTCAGCCCAACCGAAACCACACTGAATTCTCGCATTTTTCGGCGACCTATCTCACCCTCCATCGCAGATAGAGTTACGAAACATGTAGCCCTACGACTCCTTTAGCTCCAGGATCAAATGGCGTTGCAATCGGAGCCCAGAAGAGCTCGCAATCATCCGATGAAAATGGGATGAGCTAGCTGTTTTTGTGTTGCAATCTTTAGTTTCGCCAGTCTGATCCAGCCCAGCCCCTGAACCTTTTGCTCTCAGCCCCTAGAGCTTTTTGAAACCGTAGCCACAGTCCCCCATCTGGCCATGCGGCACCGCCTGGCTCGCCCGCGCGCGTGTGGCCCCATGGCCCCGCTATCCCCACTTGTCTGTGGCGCCGGGTAGACTTACCGAGAGTAACAAAATGTTCCAGCAGTTTCCAATGCAAATAAAATTTCAGAAAATGAATATAATCAAAACAATTCATATCTTTTTATATAATTCAAATTTGACAAAATTTTCAAAATAAAATATGATTCAAATTTAAATATGAATTCATACCTAAATTCAAATTTGCCAAGATTTCACTCTAGCTAGTCAAATATGTGACATTTGACCCCTTTTGAATTAATTTGCATTTAATAATGATTTTAAATTCATAATCCCAAATAATACATATGATATATGTTTTCTAATCAGAAAAATGTGAGGAATTCAAATATGCCATCAAAAATAATTTTTGAGCAATTTAAAATTTCTAAATAATTTAAATGCTAATAAATGTCATATCTTCATAATTGAATAACTTTTAATCTGTAACTCCAAATTCAATAAATAATATGTCTAAATCGATCAGCGTTCTAATTATGCATTCCATGATATAAATTGAAGTATGAATCATATAAATATTAAGAAAACAGCAAGGAATATGCATGTAAAACTTGACTAAATAAATACAAAAAATGCATAATTCTTGTTTCCATACCTCATTTGCTTATTGCATATGATTTATATGATTGCGTAATGTATTTATTTTGACCCTTGTGTGTTTGGTTTTTATCCGGATAGACGCTGAGCAAGGAGAATATCGAGAGCCTCAGGAGTATTACCCAGATCTTTCCTACTCTAAAACGGAACTGCCAGACAAGAAATTCCTCATGCTTGCATACATATAGCATATATGACTCTATCTTATTCTTGCATCATTGAGTCATGATTGTATTAAATTGGAATCCCAAGTACTACATAGCCTTTACTTTTAAACCCCACCAAAACTTATAACTCCATCCTATGAGCCATTACTACAGGAGTTGTTTGAGCCATGCGAGTCGTAGAATTGCATGTATAGGGTTTGTGCGAGTCTTTGGATAATGAGGTATCTAAACAACTTAATCTGTTTTTTTGAACGGTAAAAGGGTCTAGAAGACCCCGAAAGCTGCATTAGATATCACGTGGCAGGTACAAAGTGCAAAGAGGCCCTTAGCAACAAGCACTCTAGGAACCCTAGAAATTAAAGATATGGGCCTCCTTATTACAAACATCACCCCAGGACTAAAAGATAATACGCAAGCAAGCCCTTGAGCACCTCCCACCATTCTTTGGCGACCTCCAGACGATGGAATCGGTGAGTTCATGGAGGTTTCTTTCTTGTGACACTCCCCAAGCCGGAGAAGAAGCAAAGCCGCTGGCCATCTCGCTCTCTCTAGGTACGAACCACTTGTCGAGGGCGATACATCGAGCTCCGTCGCAGTGCTTCAGAGAAGGGCCTCTAGAGGAGGTTAAAAACCTATGTCGCCTTTTGACCAGAACAAGTAGCAGCCTAGCAGCATCGCCGCCACCAAAGGACCACTACAAGAAGAACTCGCGGATGCAGCTTCAACCGACCTTGGCATCGTCCTAGGCTTCAAACTTTTCCCCCTTCCATCCCTCGCCACCACGGCAGGCCAAGAGAAGAGCGCATAATTTGTCGTCGTTGACACAGCCGAAAGGTCCACGAGCTTTATGCCTGAGTTTACGAAGCCTCCCCACCCACCGCAAGCTCCAACCATTGCAGAATGAAGAAGGAGAAGGCCATGCGACCTCCCGATGCCACTCGCCAGTGCGTAGGAGTAACTTAGGGACGACGCGCGAGGCTGGCATCCTGTAGAAACTGGCTCAGTCCCCCCACCGCCACGGCCAGCCAGAGCAAGCTCCAAATTTGAGGACAAGAACAACCCTCTCACGTCCCAAGCCATATTATGCAAGCTGGCGGTACTCGCCGCCGACTCCTCCCACCCATGGACAAGGAGAAGCTCGACACTGAACCCTAGATCGTTGGAGATCTGGCTGCAAAAATCTCTAACATCGTCACCAACTACGGGGACGAAGCCCACTCTTGCCACGAAGCCACAACTCCTACACCTAGCTACTCCAGCGCCACCTCCCCTCCATCTCCGACCGGCTAATACGGCGGAGAGGACCCGGGAAAGGCCCGGTTGGTGGTGGGGAACTCTCAGGAACTAGAGCGGCGAGAGAGAGAAAGCGAAACGGGTGTGGTAGTATCAGCTTAAACTGTGTAGTAATGGGATAACTAAAGAAAGAGACACCGGTGGGCAATAGCTGTTATTTGGTTCTTCCATGCTCACTTGTGTCCCATAGGACCCCGAGTACTTGATTCCTGTTCCTTGACTATTCGCACTATCCACATTTGGGAGACTCTATGGACCCCCCCCTTCGCCTGAGCTTGATTCACACTTTATTTCTTGGGGCCACAATTAATTTGGGGCTTTATTACTATCTTGTACTTATGCCATGTTTTACTGCTTTATTTATGATTGTGCGTGGAGCGTTCGTACTGTTTTGGAATGTGGAATGTTTTTGCGGTATCGATAAGCACAATCACACTTTTGGGTTCCCAGTCGTTACAGTCATCGATACAAACCCTGGGTCCGTATCAGAGCCGGCCAACTTTGTTGCGGGTAGCTTAGTGGGGTCACCCCCTGAAATAATTTATGAATCCTATGAATGCATTGTCGTGAGGCCTCGTTGCTTTTTATTTGATTCTTCCCGAGGTTGATCGTGTGTGTGTTGCTATTTGTGCACCCCTGTAGGGTAAATATTTTTGAAAGCCATGTCCGCGGTTATGGACGACTTGAAGCACAGTTTCTCGATCATTTACAAGCAAACTATAGTATCGTCTTTAATTTGACTAAGACATAACTAAAAAACAGTGCAATACTCATGAAATGGTTAATAAAATTGCTAACGGATGGGATGTTCTTCTGCCTTCTCGTCGATAAGCGAGAAGGAGGACGAGCGATATTTATTTATGTTGCTTATATAATTGTTGTTACTAATTAACAAGCGTTCGTCCATCTCTGGTTGGACGTATGTGTAGCGTGTCTATATAGGACTGTTTAGTTATTATTTTTCGCTGCAATTGCCTCACCCTCAGGTTGTTCTCTTTAGATACATTAAGACTTGCTGAGTACCCCTAGGGTCTCACACGATAAATATTTGGTTTAGATGGACAAGTATACTCTCAGAAAGGTTATTAGGTCGAAAAGACTAATGATGATGGCAACGACTATCAGGTATAGAGATTCCGGGGATGGAGATCCATGAGATCTGTGGGCGAGATGTGCTTATTTTCAGGCCATCTTATGCCAATTTGTTTCTTGTCTGTACTTAGATCTTGTTTTCCGCTTCCGCTTAATACTCTGATGTATGATGTATGAGGATGTATCCTAAACTATTATCTCTATCTAGGATATTTGGATCTTGTCGTATGACGTTGAATATTTCTGTCTCTATTGTTTTTAAATGGTGTGGCTTTGATGCCTATTGTATGTCGCTGACATACATACTCATTTGTGTATGTTTTAATCGCTTTACCTGTTGATTACGTCGCTCTCTCTTGTCCCGATGTTCTTGAAAGTGCATGGGATGGTTGGTCAGTACCATGCCCTGTTCCACGAGGTGGGCCTACTGTGTATGGCTGCGCGGTCGCACGATAGTACGTCCTGTCCACTTTTGAGTTCATCCAGACTTAAGCATAGAGCATATGGTCTGAGGTATTACAGGTGTGGTGTGGGAGAAGATGGTCGCGGGCATCCGATTAAAAAGGGCTGGCATCGGATGCCGACGCGGAGGTCGAAGCGACGGCATTGAAGGATCGCGGCAGGAGGGTAGACGTCGGGCGGCGCCAACAGCGATGCAACCAGGTTTTGGAGCAGTCTTCCAGTGATTCCTAGTGAAAGACAACCGTTGGATCGCTGGCAAACGGGTCCTCGGCTCCCCGCGGGAGGACACGGGAGACCGCACGCGCTATCCGGGCTAACCCAACCGTTTTCCAAATTAGGTGTACGGATAGATTGATTCGGACGCGTTGGTCTGAATGAATCGTGCCACGGCGTCATAGTGTTGACCCGGTAGATATGTCCTTAGCATCTTTAGCGGAACTTTTATGGGCTGTTTGGGGTGGTTGCCCGCGGCTGCCCTATTTCCTCTACCAGCGCGCAGCCCAACTGAATGCGCGCGCAATCAGTCACAAAATAGACCGGTGCAAAACTCCAAGACAATGAGATTGACACGCCAGTCCGATCAATGGACCGTCCACAAGGCATCCGTACCTTAAATCCCAGCAAAACAAAATCTTTACACCGCGTACCACCTCCACTTTCATGTGCGTCGTTTATTTGCGTTTCCGCCCACCTATATCATCATGCTTCGGTGTTGAAGTTGTACAAAATACAGAAACGAAACAATTATTTGTTGCACCTTGCCTAATTTATTATCTAATCAGTTGCAAGCTAGCCCCCAAAAAATAGTGTCTTAACAACATATCTGACATGTGTGCATGTATTTTTGTACTGTATACCACAAGTATAGAGTAAATTAAAAAAATTGGCAGCACATCTGTACAAAATCCCTTTTCGGCTCGCGCGTTGTTTCCTTTTCTGGCACTAGATTAGCTTCAGTCTACGGAAACTAGCAAACTACCAAGTTATTTGTACAACTAGCTAGCGTTAAGTCAATCTGGCATCATGTTGTGATGTGGGATAGGATAATTTGGCATTGACCAAAGATTAGGCTATCTTGGTATAAACTCCATCGGTTATAACCTCACTCGATGAGTGCATTCAGTGTCCTGCATCGTACCGATCCAGAAATAATTAATGTAGATGATCAATATTAATAATTAATGTATTTCCTTCGTCCAGAAATAAGAGACTTGGTTATCTATATTTACATGTATCCATACACAAAAACATGTCTAGATATATGCGAATCAAGACAAATCCAAGTCACTTATTTCTAGATAGAGAGAGTACTAGGTTAACACAAACTTTTTTAAGCAGCGGATGAGCCTCTCACGCTACAACAACCCGTTAACTAATCTTCGCCAGCTGAATGGAGATATTCAAGGAAATGAAACAATTAGAGCCGTCGAGTCAGAGTGGATGTTCGGCGCGATAGCGACGGCGGACATGGAGAAGAGCCGTGCCTCCTAAGAAAACAGGCCTATCGAGTCGGAGTGGACGTTCGGCGGGGTAGCGACGACAGACACGGAGACGAGCTGTGCGTCCCGAGGAAGTAGCGGTTAGGGATGTCAAGTCGGAGTGGACGGTCAGCACGGTAACGACGACAGACACGGGGACGAGCCGTACGTGCCAACGAAGCAGTGGTTAGGGTTGTCGAGTCGAAGTGAGCGTTCGGCGCGGTAGCGACGATGGACACGGAGACAAGCCGTGCGTCACGAGGAAACAACGGTTAGGGCTGTCGAGTCGGAGTGGACGTTCGGCGCGGTAGCGACGACAGACACGGAGACGAGCCGTGCGTCCCGAGGAAGCAACGTTAGGGCTATTGAGTCGGAGTGGAGACGACGGACACGGAGACGAGCCGTGTGTCCTGAGAAAGCAGCGGTTAGAGTTGTCGAGTCGGAGTGGATGTTCGGCGTGGTAGCGACGCCGGACACGGAGACGAGCCGTGTATCCCGAGGTTAGGGCTGTCGAGTCGCAGTGAACGTTCGGCGCGGTAATAACGATGGACACGTAGACGAGTCGTGTATCCCGAGGAAGCAGCGGTTAGGACTGTCGAGTCAGAGTGGGCGTTCGACACGATAGACCGCAACGGATTATATATTATATTATTATGTTTCGAAAGTGTCGACACATTTAGGTTGAAAGTGATTTTCCCTCCCATCTTGATACCTTACAAATATACCCCGCCGCCAAAAATGACAAGGTTTATAATAAGTTGTGAAGGGTGATACTTGTGTAGACTGCAGCGAAATAGATTGGAAAACAAAATCGCCTCAACAGCAAGCAGGCGTAAAAGAGAATAGACATGATAGCTAGCTTTTCCGCTCGACTCGGACAAAATACATAAAAGGAAAGGAAATCGGTGGTACCTTCTCCAAATGGATGTGCGCTGCCAGAGATTCAGCCAGGGACACGGTTGCCCGTAAGCTAGCCACGCCCTTTATACACGGCTTTAACATGAGTCAAGATCCGCTTGATTTTAAAATTTTGCTTTATTTATCGTTGAAGGTTGATTGTATTTTGTTAGCTTTAGCATATTAAAATATGCTCATTTGATTTTGGGTGACTTCTCGTCCGCAACCAACAACATTAGGCTAGCTCAGAGAGGAGTGGCAACGGCGACATGCCATCGACACGGTCTGAAGGTTGAAGACGAAAGACATCTCGAGGACTTTATAATTTTTGTTTTTCTTGTGGTACTTTGTACTGTCGTATGTTTCTTTTAATACCAGAAGTATCCTTTCCGCAAAACAATGCTCATTTGAATCCATTTTGATTTATTGATTCCATTTATTTTGCATCTTTCCAAAAATCGCAAGGGATTTTATCTACGATTTGAATCGATTTTATGTACGTTGCATGCACTAGATCCAAAAATCGTACACGTGTGCATGCATGCCTTTGGCTGGCCTTTTCATGTTTGCAGCACGATACATATTCTACCTCCTCTTATCCTTTTCTTTCCCTTTTCTAGCATGTACCATCACGTCGTGCTCGTCCTTTCTCGCTTTCCTTTTGCTCTTTACCGATGCACCAACACCACTACATCGATCTTCTCCTCTCTCTCGAAACAGTTGGACCGAGCCTTACACGCTAGAGGATACGTGTAAAAAATACTGGCTCACACAAGTGATATACGGTATAGAACTACAAATCCACATGTCAAATACGTATATATGGCGGCACTATAACTCTATCTAGGCTCTATCTCGGCTAGTCGCAACAGATTAGACAAAAAAACTAGGATCAGCTGCAACTAGTCTTTTGTTTTATGTGTTTTGTACAACTTTGGTATCAAAATCTGGTGTTATGTGCAATTTTCTCTTCCCCACGCGACCGTATGCAGCCGCATCCGCCCTGCCGACGCGGCCCATCTACCATTTCTCCACCAGATTCGTCCACCGCACAGATGCCCCCTTCCCCCTAATCGGTATTTCCGGTCAAATCGATCACCGCGAACCTCCGCACCACAGATGTCGCAACGCCGTCACCCATCTAGCGGCACCGGCTCCGGCGACGTGAGGTTAGTCCCTCCGGCCGCTACGCCACCGAAATAATGGCTGACGACATCCACTGGTGGCTCGGCACGTTCTACACGGCCGAGCTTGCCGCCCGTGTGTAGGACGCGGCGGTGTGGAGGTTCAGCCGCCCTCGAGGCGACCACAACTTCCGTGAGATCATGACACATGCCTAGGTTGAGTTCCCTGTGATGCCGCTATAGTCTATCGATGTTGTTGCGGCAGCACTATCAGGGTTATACTTTCTGGGTATACCCGCTGCAAGGACTCATATTCAGAGACCATGGTGGCCTACTTGTGGTTAGAGCCCATGGCTCTACAGGCCGCCCAGTCAAGTAGATGGACAGAGGCTTATCCGGTTACGGGAAGGCCTCGAAGAGTTACCAATTTGAGCCTAACGACAGAAAACTTGGATACAAGACTTAGTAGTTACCAACTCAGTATCGTAACCGAATAGGTTTCTCCCTGTAAACCCTATGTCAGATGTCTATACAAGCTGGCCTACGGGCAGCCTTTAGGGCAAGAGTTTGATATGTCGCACAAGTTTCACCTATTTACTACATTCTCTCTAACTCATGTCTATGTCGATATACTGGAGTGATAGCAGGAGTAGGATCCAGCCACCGCAGTCGGATCTGAACCTGGGTAAACTTGTGCGCTACCCGTCCCGAACATAAATACGTCCACACCCCCTTTGTTTGCATGCCCTAAGGACCCCCTCATGCTGTACTTGTCTTCAATACAATGATAGTTGGCATCCACCACGGGTTCGAACCCATGACCACAAGGTTCTGCCTCGTTCGTCTACACAAACTTGTCGTTTTTCTTCAAGAGCTTGTAGAGCGTCATGGCTCTTTCGCCGAGCCGACTGACAAATCAACTCACTGCCACAACGCAACCCATGAAATGATGTATGTCCTTCATGCGTGTGGGTTTGGTTATGTTAAGTATCGTCTTGATTTTTTGGTTTACTTCAATGCATCTTTGAGACACGGGGAAGCCTAATAATATTTCGGGTTGTACCCCAAAGAAGCATTTTTTCGGGGATTTAACATGATGTTCTATCTTCAGAGGTTCTAGCGAATGTCTTTTGTAAGTCGGTGATAAGGCCGTTTTCTATTTGGCCATTACCGTGTTGTCGTCCACATACACTACAAGGAAATTTGGTTTTTACAACAGACAATTTTCGTGATTGAAGGCATGTTTTTTGTGGTTAAAAAGTCTTCTATGTCAGATGACCTTCGTGGTAAAAGCCTCGCACGGTTTTTAAAACCATGGCAGATCGCACCGTTCAACTATGGAAACTTATTCCGTTGTAGATCTGTTCACTAGCCGCATTGACTGCTGACGTCATGCAAACTGCCACGTGAAAAACACTATTAAAGGATGGTTACTGCCGTTAACGGTCACAGAAACCGTGGTAGAAGCCATGCCCAACTAAGGCCTGCTATTATTAAGTGGGTTGACCCATTAGGAGAGCCCGCCAATGGCCCGTTACTATTTCGTCCTGCACTGTTTGAAATGTGCCCATTAATGCAGCCCACTATGGCCTGTAAACTTTCGGGACCGTTATTGTTTCAGCCTATGTAAGGCCCACCTTGGTTCAATACCGTGCGACCCAATAGCGGCCTGCGCCACGTTGGTCTAGTACTGTTAAGGCATGCTGTCGGCCTGTCACTATTCTTATGGCCCGTCCTGGGCCACCTACTAACGACCCTTTTTTTAGAAGGTCCGCTATTGTTCTGGCCTTTTACTGTTCTGACATTTTGTTGTTCTAAACGTTTACTTTTATGGCTTTTTATAGTTCCGGCCTTCTACTGTTTAGGACCATACACTTTTTGCCTTTTCACGTTTACGCGGCCTGCTAAGATTCTAGCATGTTAGTGTTCTGGCATGTTACTGTTCTGGTTTGTTACTGTGCTGACATGTTACTGTTCTGATATGTTACTGTTATTAGAGCCCGATTGTGAGTCGGCCCATTACTTTTACGGTCTTTTCCAGTTTTAGTCTTCCTGAAGCTCATGCCAATATCATAAAAGGTGTATAATTGGCGAGCATCTTTTACTGTTCATTGTCGACCCAATACAAGACAGCCAATAACAAAGCCCGATATTGTTCCCTAAACTACCTGGCTAGCACAGTTATGGTATCGTCTACCACCATGTGTGGACGGCATCAACTAAATGTCTACATTACATATGTGATTTATTAGATATTACATCAGGTGCAAACTTCTTAAAACTATTACATATTATCAACTCAAGGAGGGAAAAATTTGGCATTTCAGTTGACAATCGAGATTGAGCCCACAGATAGCAATCCTCAATTTTCTTTCTCAATCTATCACCCAAATCTCCCTCTTGAGTGTGACAACTACATTAGAAAAAAGCACCTTGAGACATGATCTTGCAACCCCTTCTTTGGTGGTGATAGTAATAATTGCAGTCTAAAACTAAATAATAACAAGTTAATACATCAAACAAGGTAAACTACTCATTTGACTGATATGACAAGATCTATGAACTAGAGTTTACTACTGGTCAAGGGTTCAATTATTGACCAACACGTCAAATAAATGGGGCAAGCAAGCATTAAACAAGTGTGCCTACCGTGAAACGAGCAATCAAATAATGTGTGTGTGGCTTAGAATTTCAGGAAATATAAATTAGCCAGGTCAGTTCAACAAATATATATGGAATCAATTGTATACCCTAGAATGCAAGAGACGCTGGGTGACTCAGAATTTGCGGTGACCTACACAATGGCATGAAGTTACTGTCGTAACTAAAAATGAACCAAATATAAATTATAATGGCGTCATATGAAAACTTGTATAGCAGGAATGCAAAGCACGAATGAACTATACAATAGAGGATAGTTATATAGTTACTTAGGATGAACCAGAACCATATAGAAATATAATGGCGTCACTTGTGAATATGTAGAACAAGAAAAACAAGCATTAGACAAGTGTGCCTACAGTAAAATAAATAATCAAACAAAGTGTTACTTGGAATTTCAGCAAATATAAACTAGTTGGGTCATTTAAAAAAATATGGAAGTAGTTGTTTATCCTGGAATACAAGAGACATTGGGTGACTCAGAATTTGTGGTGAGCTACACAATGGCAGGAAGTTATTGTCGTAGCTAAGAATGAACCATATAGAAATTATAACGATATTATACGATAACTTGTAGAGCAAGAATACAAATCACAAATAAACTATAAAGTAGAGGATAGTTATGTCGTTGCTTAGGATGAACCATTCGATACGAAATATAATGACATCGCTTGTGAACCTGTAGAACAAGACAAGCAAGCATTACACAAGTGTGCCTACAAATGAAATGAGCAATCAAACAAAGTGTTTATTAGAATTTTAGCAAATATAAACTAGCCAGGTCATTTAAAAAAAATGGAAGCAGTAGTATATCCTGGAATGCAAGATACATTGGGTGACTCAGAATTTGCGTTGACCTACACAATGGCATGCAGTTAATGTACTAGCTAAGAATCAACCAGATAGAAATTATAATGACATCATAAGGGAACTTGTAGAGCAGGAATATAAACCACGAATGAACTACATAGTAGAGGATATTTATGTTGTTTCTTGGGACGAACCAGCACCATATAAGGAAATAATGGCATCGCTTGTGTATCTATAGAAGAGGTTGTGCAAACCAACATGTTCAGTGTTCCCTTTTTGAGTTCTATGCAAAGAAAAAGATAATAGTATGTGTTCCAGTTTTTGAAGAATCAGATGGCAACGACAAAATTATAATCGAATTAGTACGAAGAGTTTGAACAGGTACTACAGGATAGCAGAACGGTCCCATGGAGGAAATAATAGAAGGAACTTAGCTTAGGATGAACTAGATAGATTCAATAACTGTAGAGCATGGAATCCACACTAATATCAATAGCATGCAATTGCTGTTGTACGGAGTAGCTAAGAACATGTGCATGACAAAATAATAGACATGTGCATGACTTGAAATTTGTAGAGTAGCGAATGCAAAGCAACATGTCTAGTGACCTTGTATGTAGTAACACAATTACAAAAATGAAGTTCACTACAAGAGGATTGAACCTGCTATACCTCTGACCAAATAAAAATGGGTTCGAGATTTGGTTATCTTGGTTGGAGAGGCGTCTAAGTATTTTCGGTACCGTGTGGGTGATTGCTAGGTCACCGAGGGTGCTGCGGTGGTGGTGGCTATTGGTGTCGGGGAAGCAAATCTTGGGCGGTCGATGACAGCTTGAGTGCGATGGACAAGATAGTCACTAAGGCAGATGCGATGCAGTAAATGGCGATGCCCGTGCAGCTGGTCTGGAGCGGTGGACATGAAACTTGTTGAACTAGATCCCGTCCGGTGGACACCGGTGAAGTGGCTCCGGTACGATTGGGTAGCTTTCGGAAGCGCAGAAGCAGAGCCTGGGCGGTCGACAACGCCATTGGTGCGGTGATCAAGACCACAGCTCTGGTGGAGTGGCAGAGAGACCCGGTGAACTAGATCTAGTGGGGTAGGCATCTGTGAAGAGGCTCCGGGGCAGTGCATGAGACCACAACTCAAGCGGCTCCAAACGCCGTGGAATTGCCGCCGAATGGTGCGTGCAGTGGTCATGGAGGTGAGGGCGTGGGAGAGCATCCTGGGAATTTTGGGAGGTCCAGCGCAAAACACTGCGTGAATCAGGACTATGGAGGTGAACATAAAAATAATTATGATTGTGCCCCCAAGCTATTGACTTTAGCTTTCCCATAGGGTGTTTAAACTATGGGTAGAATGAGAATTTTAAAGTCAAAAGTTTTTGAAACGGAGGGGAGCGAAATGCTTCAAGGTAGGTGTGTGATTTTGCCACTCGATTGAGATTTTAAATTTGGCTAGCGTCCATCTAATAATAGTAGAAAAATGGTACTCCCCCGATGGGAGATTTTGCCTCGAAGTGTTAGAAACGGAGGGGCGTAAAATGTTTCAAATTCAGTGTGTGATTTTGCCGCTCGATTGAGATTTTGAATTTGGATAGCATCCATCTAATAATAATATAAAAGGTACTCCCCCGGTGGGAGATTTTGGCTCAAAGATTTTGAAATGGTGGGGCGTAAAATGTTGCAAGGTCGATGGGTGATTTTGCCTCTTGATTGAGATTTTGAATTTGGCTAGCATCCATGTACTAGTAGTAAATAAATGTGGTAGACCGTACCGCTATCTGGTCAGGAATTCATGGCCAAGAGTGACATCAACTGATCATCGATGACCACATTTGGGTACATAACTTTCCATTGAGACTATACAGATAATTAAATACAATGATATTATGATACTACTACTAGCATCCTACACATGATAGTATTACTATTAGTAATGTGAGATTACTGCACTATTCCCACTATGGCTAGCTTAATGGATTGTCACGTGCTCATCGATACTTTAAGTTTGGCAGACTCCTAGGAGTTGTACGCTGGTGTGCACATCCGTTGTCCCATAATTAGTGCGCGTGCGCGTTGATACGTTGCTAACGTATCTATAATTTTTGATGTTCCATGCTTGGTTTTATCTACTTTCTTATGTTTTGTCCACACTTTGAAGTACTTTTTATACACTTTCTTGGACTAACCTATTAACCAGATGCCACAGTGCCAGCTACCCATTTTCTGCTATTTTTGGTTCTAGGAAAGTCAGAAAATGAATATTCTCGGAATTGGATGAGACAAAAGCCAAAGTCAGTATTTCCCTGAGGGGGACACGGAGCCAGAATACGAGACGTAGAGGGGCCAGAGGACCGCCACACCACCTGGCCACGTGGCCAGGCCTGGCCCGTGCCAGGGGGTGGTGTGGCCGCCTAGGGCACCCCCTTGGCCTCCCCTTTCGCCTATAAGATGCCTCTGATACAGAAACCGTAAGTACCCAATCAAAATTCCACGAAAGAGTCTGTAGCCGCCGTCATCTCCATCCCTAGACCGGGAGGGATCATAAGCTCTTACCGGCACCCTGCCGGAGGGGAGAATTCACCCTGGAGGCCTTCTTCATCACCATGCAAGCCTCCGGAGTGATGCGTGAGTAGTTCATACTTGGACTATGGGTCCATGTAGTAGCTAGATGGTTGGTTCTTCTCCTTTGTGTTACCATGTTTAGATCTTGTGAGCTCCGTTCATGATCAAGATCATCTATTTGTAATCCTACATGTTGTGTTTGCAGGGATCCGATGGATATTGGGATGCTATTTCAGATTGATTATTGATTATATCATGTCTTTGTTATTTGTGATCTTGCATGCTCTCCGTTGTTAGTAGATATCTTGGCCGAGTAGATGCTAGCAACTCCAAGGGGGAGTATTTATGCTCGATACTGGGTTCATGCCTCTAGTAATCTGGGGAACTGAAAGAAATATCTAAGGTACTAGATGTGCTATTGCTACTAGGGAGAAAACAACAATCCTTTGTTCATAGAACAATCGTATTGTTTACTTTACACGCAATGCGTAATGCAATTATATGTTTCTTGCAACTTAATACTGGAGGGGGTTGGATGATAACCTCAAGGTGGATTATTAGTCATAGATGCAGTTGGATTACGGTCTATGTATAATGTTGTAATGCCCAATAAAATCTCATAGGAGTCAAGATGATTAGTATATGCATGGATGCTTGCTCGATGTTTTTGAATTGCCCCGCTGTAACTTGTTCACCCAACATGTCAACTATCTTAAGGAGAGCCACCACTAGTGAACTATGGACCCCGGTCCTTTGTTTTACCATCAATCTACAACTATTTACTATTTTCTGTTTACTTTCCACAAGCTATTACTTTCTTCCACACAATATGTTTAATCCTTTGTTTTCAGCAAAACCGGTGAGATTGACAACCTCACTGTAAGTTGGGGGCAAAGTTCTGTGGTTGTGTTGTGCAGGACTCCAAGTTGGCAACAACACCTGGGAGGTGTTTCCTTGCTCCTACTGTTTCGATAACCTTGGTTTCATAACTGATTGAAAACTTGCTGTTGTGCTCATCATACCTTGCACTTGGGGTTCCCCAACGAGCTCGACGTGTTGAGCCAATAATCAAGATTTTTTCTGGCGCTATTGCCGGGGAGTCAAGGACATCTTCTCAAATGGAGTCCCTCACAACCACTCCCTTTACTTTATTTTTTTGTTTTGCTTAGTTTATTTCTGCTTTGGTTGCTTGTTCTTTTTATCAGAAAAATATATAAAAAATTAGTTCCTACTATAGTTGTTATTTTTGTCGGTCTGTTATTGTCTTGCTTTATCATGCTTTCTGTCAATGGTTAGTTTCTTGAAACTGAATCTAATTGGTAAAGTGGGTTCCCGGAAGAACAAAAATATTATTATAAGGAACACCGCTTGTCACAAAAAGGGAAATACTTATGGGAACAAATTAATAAATTGAATGCCATTGCTAGAAACGTGTGCTCTACTTATAATGTTACTTATTGCTTTGATAAATCTTGTTGCTCTAGGAGGTATAAACACCTCCCTTTTTAATGTGAGTATAATGATGATGTTACCATATCTTCTTATGTTAAGGGAAATTATGACTTTTATGATGTGGACAAATTGAAGAATTTATTACTTGGAAGGGTGCATTCAAACTAGCTTATTTGCTTGAAAATACTGATGATGCACCTTATAAATATGAGGTTTATGATATACTTAATTTTTTCTTTGATAATTACAAGGAAGAAAATGGCTATATTCTTGAATATCTTAATAGATGCTCTCCACCAGCGGAAGAGACCAATGCCTTGCAGGAGCCTATGGAAGAAGAAATTGCTGAAACTAGAAGCTCATTGGATGAAAAATAGGAGAAGAGTGATGATCAAGAGGAGGAAGAATGGATCTACCCATTCCTACCTTCTAATGAGAGTAACTATTTACCCCTTACATTATTTGATTGTCCCCCATGCTTACCAAAGGAGGATGAATGTTATGTTTATGTGGATTCTTTTGAAAATGTTTATAATAAAGCTATAGATGATGGTCCTATATTGGTTGATAATATTAATTGTACTACTATTGAAAATGAGATTGATCAGTCATCTTGTTATAAAATTGTTAAAAGTGGCTTTGAAGGTTTTAATCCCACTATTTTTGAGCTTGATAAAAATTATGTGTTTGTAGATCATGAAAAGAATGCTTTATGTGATAGTTATATCGTTGAGTTTATTCATGAGGCTACTGAAAATTATTATGAGAGAGGAAAATATGGTTGTAAAAGTTTTCATGGTACTGAAACACCTCTCTATGTGCTGAAAGTTTTGAAGTTACTCTCGTTTTATCTTCCTATGTCTGTCACTTTGTTCTTTGTGACTTTATTTGCGTATAAGATTCCTATGCATAGGAAGAGGGTTAGACTTAAATGTGTTTTGAATTTTCTTCTTGATGCTCTCTTTTACTTCAATTCATATTTCTTATGTGAGCATCATCAAAATTACTATGCCTAGCTGAAAGGCGGTAAAGAAAAGTACTTATTGAGAGATAACCCAAAAGTTTTAGATGAGTCTTGGAAGTTATTATCTCTGTAATAACCGCTCCTTATCCTTTTTATTTTCTTTTTGTACCAAGAGTAACCTCTAATGAGAGAGAAGTAATGCTTGGGAAAGTTGCTGTCCCGAAACAGATTTTTGTGCTTCATCATAAAAAATCGTGTTAAATATCTGTACGTCGTTGTGAGGCGTGAATTTTTGAGCACTCCTATTGCTCCACCTATGGCTGAAAATACTTTCTTTGAGATAAAACCTGCTTTGCTCAATCTTGTTATGAGAGAACAATTTTCTAGTATTGGTAATGAAGATGCTGCTTCCCATCTAAATAACTTTGTTGAACTTTGTGAGATGCAAAAGCATAGGGATATAGATGGTGATATTATTAAACTGAAATTGTTTCCTTTCTCTTTGAGAGGAAAAGCTAAAGAGTGGTTGAATTCCTTAACTAGGAATAGTATTGATTCTTGGACTAAGTGCAAAGATGCTTTTATTGGAAAATACTATCCTCCTGCTAAGATTATATCTATGAGAAGTGAAATAATGAAGTTTAAACAACTTGATAATGAGCATGTTGCTCAAGCTTGGGAAAGAACGAAATCCTTGGTAAAGAATTGTCCCACTCATGGACTGACTGCTTGGATGATCATCCAAACTTTTTATGCAGGATTGAACTATTCTTCAAGGAACCTATTGGATTCAGCTGCTGGAGGTACCTTTATGACCATCACTTTGGGTGCTGCAACAAAGCTATTGGATAATATGATGGTTAATTATTCTGAATGGCATACTGAGAGAGCTCCACAAGGTAAGAAGGTAAATTCTGTTGAAGAAACCTTCTCCTTGAGTGATAAGATTGATATTATTATGTCTATGCTTATTAATGGGAAAGCCCATATTGATCCAAATAATGTTCCTTTAGCCTCTCTGGTTGCCCAAGAAGAGCAAGTTGATGTGAACTTCATAAGAAATAATAATTTTGGCAACAATGCTTATGGTAATAATGCTTATAGGAACAATTTTGGTAACAACAATTATAAGCCATATCCTCCCAACAATGGTAAATGTGAATTACCTAGTGAAGGAAGAATCTTAGAAGTTGAAAGAGCCACTAAAAACTTCATGAAAATGCAATACGAGCAAAATAAGCTATTTACTAAAACTATGGAGGAACAATCTATCATTTTGAAGAACATTAGCCATCAACTTGAGAGTCTAAATAGGGAAATTCCTAGTTTACAATTGAAACCCTCTAATGCTGAAAGGAATATATCTTCTCTATCTGAAGCTCAATCTTCATTGATTAATAAAATGGCTGCTAAACCCGAAACTAATGAGAATCCCTTTGCAGCTACTAATGCTATACAAGTAAGAATTGATGAAAACGTTAGACTATTAGCTAAATTACATGCTAAGTGGGAAAGAGAAGATAAAATTGCTAAAAACATTAGTGTTTCTACTATCACCACCACTAGTGTTGAGGCTAGTAATAGTTCTACTACTTGAAATGATAAAGTTGATTTTGATCTTGATGGTTGCAACATCTCTGAAGTTATTAAGTTCCTACAAAAGCTTGCTAAAAGTCCTAATGCTAGTGCTATGAACATGGCTTTTACAAAACACATTATTGATTCTCTCATAAAGATTAAAGAAGAAAAGATGAAACATAAAGCTTCTATTCCCATAAAACAAGAAGATGGTTGGGAACCCATCATTAATATGAAAGTGAACGACTTTGATTTCAAAGATGCTCTCATAAAGATTAAAGAAGAAAAGATGAAACATAAAGCTTCTATTCCCATAAAACAAGAAGATGGTTGGGAACCCATCATTAATATGAAAGTGAACGACTTTGATTTCAAAGCTTTGTGTGATGTTGATAGTAGTGTTTCTATTATGCCTAGAAGGATTTATGATATGCTTGATTTGCCTCCTCTTGAAGATTGTTATTTGAATGTCCCACTTGATGCTAATGCTAAAAAGAAACTCATAGGGAGTCTTAATGATGTTCTTATTATGGTTAATGATTCCTATGTCCCCGTTGATTTCTATGTTTTGGATGTTGAATACAATGCTTCTTGTCCTATTACTTTGGGAAGACCTTTTCTTAGAACTGTTGGTGCCATCATTGATATGAAAGAAGGCACCATTAAATATCAACTCCCACTCAAGAAAGGTATAGAACACTTCCATAAAAAGAGAGAAAAGATTTCTTTTGCTTCTCCTATGAAAACAAGATTTGGTCTTAATGCTTCTTCATTTGAGAACACTTGATTCTTTCTTTGGTTCTTATGCCTAACTTAAAGGCGTTAAAGAAAAGTACTTGTTGGGAGATAACCCAAGAGTTTTAGTTGAGTCTTGGAAGTTATTACCTCTGTAATAACCTCTCCTTATCCTTTTTATTTGCTTTCTGTGCCAAGAGTAACCTCTAATGAGAGTGAAGTAATGATTGGGAAAGTTGCTGTCCCGAAACAGATTTCTGTGCTTCACCGTAAAAATTCCTGAGAGAGCTCTGTACGTCGGATTGAGCTGTAATATTTTGTGCTGCTGACCCAGGTTGTTATATAACTTTTGTTAGTTCAACACTTTATAATTTGAGCAACAAAAGGTCTTCGAAAAAATTGGTCTTTACCTGCTGGTCTGTTTTGACAGATTTCTGCCATTATTTGCATTTGCTTCTTGTTGGTTCCTTTTTGGGTTCTCTTTGGGTAATTGAGCTGTAACATCCCAAAACTTTAATCCAAGATATCAAGATCCAAATCACCCAATTTAGGGTTAACAAAATCTTTTTCTCATTTAAATAAGTAAGAATGCATATGTGTGTTGCATTAATATGTAATTGTTCTGAATTGCCATGTTTGTTTGTTTGGTATAATGGTTGTAAAATGATTCAAAGATGAATTCCACATCATCTAGATCATTCCCAAGCAAAATCCAAAGAAAAAGAAATCAATTGGAATTAATAAATGCAAATGGTCATTTGTGTCATTTTAATCCACTGGGTCACTTTAGGTGTTCCTAAAACTTAAAGTCCAATAGAAACATTGATGAATCTTTGCACCCCTTGCTAGTACAAGTAATGATCTACCAAGGCCCACTTTGTGATCTTACAAAAACATTTAAACACTAAATTTAAATGGCATTTGAAAATGGAATCAAGTGTATGTATCTAGATCCCACTTTTTCAAAAACCACTCAAATGAATTCAATTTAACAATCCCAAGCAACCACAGAGGCTTGAGCATGTGACCAAAAACTCCACCAAAAATCTTTTCAAAATTCAAAGTTTGATTTGTTTCGGGCATTTCGTCAAACACCTTTTGTGCACAAATCTGGCAAAATCCACAAACACTATTGTGAGCAGGGTTCTAGCCAAACTGGTCTCCCATTTTGCAACCAAAGTGCTCCCAGTACACCTCCCACCCTATACCTACATGGCCACCCACTGTGCACACGACCAAATGGTCATGGCCACCATGGCCGAGCACATTGATCACCCCCACCGTTGACAGCATGACCCAAGCGCCAGCCTCGCCTACCATGTCTGGCAAGTCGCCCGTGCTCTACTTCCCCCTTCAGGCTAGCCCCAGCTCAATGACAGAGAGAGGAGAAGCCAGCAACGCCGTGCATGGGCCGTGTCTGCCATGCCAATGCCGCACCCACTGTTCATGCCTGTCCCCGCTCCACCCGACCTTGCCTTGCTCCCGCCTCCAGCCTACATGATCACCAGTGTCCCAGGAGGCCAACGAACATGCCCGTTCCCTCGATCGTGCTCCATAGCCGCCGGCCGCCGCAAAATTCGCCGTCGACCGAGACAGCGTGCGCGTGGTGACGCCCACTTCTCCTGACCACGTTGCACTGCACGAGCACCTCCGTGACGATCGTCAGGGAACCGCCCACCATCCTAGCGCCCAGACCATACCTCTAGCTCGTTGTGTCGTCAACCCCGTCGAGCTCCGACCATGCCGTGATGCCCCCTCGCCCCTCTATAAAATGGGAGCCTCCCAGCTCCAACTCTTCAGACCATCTCCCTCCACTCCACCTAAGAGACCTCCCAAGGCCCAACAGAGCAAGCCAATGCATGTAGCTCCCCAATTGTGTCAGAGACCGCCGCGGAAGGAGGAGAAGGGCGCCACTGATCCAAGCCATCCCCAGGGACGCCGCCGGTACCAGGAGAACCGCCGTCCTCAACACGTCTAGTTGCCCGCCTCATCGACCCTTGCCGGAGCTCCGGTAAGCCTCCCCGACCCTCATAGACCTTGCTAGGGTTTCTCCCTGTCGTGTCCTGTTCCAGTGAGGAAGATAGCTGTGAGCCGTTGATCCAGGATCTAATCCTACGGTCACCCTCCTCCGATACCTGTTCGGCATCCCTTGTCCACTGACAGGTGGGGCTATCACTTAATTCAGCCCGGGTGCTGCGCGGAGCGCAGTGGGCCAGCCCATTTCTTTCCCAGGCAACCCAGTAGACTCAAATAAATCTTTTTCAATTTTTGACTTAAACTCATTCTGTCCACTAGTTTAAAAATCCACCCAGAGAGTTTTACTTTACCAAATTGAATGATTCCAATTTTGTTGGAAAGAGAATTTAAATCTCTATCCAATACCGTTGGATTTAAATCAATTAGAGTTATAGATCACCTATAGCAAAAATAACAAGACAGAGACTTTTCTACATTCAAACATTTTTCAAAAATCAACCATAATAGCTTTTGAGTTGATTCCACCTCTCAAAAATCACATTTGAATATACCTATCTAAATATGTAATAATATTTAGGTTTGCATACAGTGACTTTGGACTAGTACCAAAATAATGCTATATAGGCATTTCTAGTCACTTTAAATCATTAAATATTAATCTTAAACTTTATAAAATTGATCCAACATTTAAATCACATTCCCATGCATTAGAATATGTGGTGATGACATGTGCCCATATGATCCCATATTTTAATTGGAGAATATTAAATCTTAGTTATTTTTCAATGAGTAGAAATTACTTTTCTCAAATAAAATAAATGAAACTAGTTCATTAAAACCTTATGATGAATGTGATGATACTAGATCATCAAGTGTGTGTGCCTTAGTGTGCTAAATAGACTAGTTAAGTATTGTGTGGCGATTGTGTATTCCCGTATGTAGTTATAGACGATAGTACCAACCAAGTCTACGAGGAGGAGGAAGAGTTCTACCCCGAAGAAGACGAAGAGAATTTCAACCACTGCACCAATCAAGGCAAGCTATTATTGGCAAGCTAAAACTTGCAAGCCATCACTAGATGCAATATAACCCAAGCAAATGCCTTAGACATGCTTTGGTTATACATTTTGACTTATACCTGCCCCAAGTTTTCTTACAAGCTTTACTTTCTTTTACTTTACCAAAGTTCTTTACTTTGTTTATAAATAGCATAAAGAGTATAAAACTTGACCTATCTAGTTAGACTTAGATGTCATTCTATGGCATGAGATTGAGATTAGCATCCCACATTAGTGAACACTCTTAACTTAGTAGTTAGAGCTAAACCAAAAACTTGATCACTTTAGATAGGAATACTTGGTGAAAATGACTTGTGAAAACCTTGGAATGATGAGTCATTCTATTGAGATGTTTTGACATGTGTTGAGAAACACAAATGGTTTATGATGATGAAAATGTTGAGGCATGAGCCTTAGCCCTTTTTATAAAAACTGATGGTTGGGTTCGGATGCGATACCATTCCAATTTTACCGTACAAGCATAATACCTGAATTGGGTAAGGCTTAGCCGAAAGTTTATATGCATTAGTATTAGTTCCCTCACGGGAGAGGTTTGAGCTGAGGCTACCTCCCAATGTTGTCCACCTATGCAGTGCCCAGGATGGCAGATGGCCATGGCTGGGAGGCCAAGCTCATAGGAGAGGTGCTTATACTAGAGTGTGTAAAGGAAAGGTTATGATTGATTATCCGCATACTAAGTATGATGATTCAGGGTTATCCCTGACGGATGTATCGAATGTTGTGGTGAAAGTGTACCACCTCTGCAGAGTGTCAAACCATTCGAATAGCCGCGTCCGTGATTATGAACAGTTGGAGTGGCCATACTGTTCCGTTGTCAGATGTTTTCAAATTGACTTATGAAATGAATTGTGACATGACTTGACCACAACAGAGTTGTGACTATGACAACTAAGTTCCCACTTAGGTGATTTAGAACTTTATTTTATCTTTCTTTTTTTCTAAACTCAGCTTAGGTTTCAAACTTAACTTTACAAATAAACTTAGAACTTAGCATTCCTACTAGAACCACCTTACTTGTTAGTGATTGTTTGCGAGTACTTAAAGAGTAGTCATGGCTTTGTCCCTGGCTATTCCCGTGGCCAGACTATGAGGAGGACTATCCGAAAGGAGGACAGCAGGATGGCTACAACAACTAGGAACATCTCCCATCGTCAGCATTGCATGTGACACTGAAGATGGAGCCCACCGTTACACTATTTATTCCGCTACTTGTTTGTACTAAGACTGGATCATGAGATCCTTTATTTGTGTAAGACCTTATTATGGTTTGTAATGGATGATGTACTGTGATATCCAATCTGTTATGTCTCGCAAAAATGGTAATCCCAGGATTGCGATGTATGGCATAACAGGCATCTGGGATTATAAATCTGGGTGTTGACAAGTTGGTATCAGAGCCATCCCGTCCATAGGAGACCCTAGTTAGAATGGCCATCCGAAATAAAACTTAGTTTCAAAAACAAAGAAGTGAGTATTTATGAAAACCTATTCCCTCTCTTACCCTTGGGATTCTTTCTCTCAAAAAAATACATGTTCCTCAAAATTCTTACATTACTACATAAAATTTTGACACACTTGATCACTTCGCTAACTTTCTCATCCTAAATTATTATAGATGGAAGTTCAGTACTACAAGTTCTACCAGTTGGGCAACGGAGGCCAACTAATCTTCGAGAGGGATCTTGATGCACTGTCTGAGTACTTGGAGCACCCACATCCGGAATTATTCGGAGCTCAACTCAATGGTCCCCTAGGTGGAGATTTACAATGGCTAATAGTTGCTGATCTTCAAGGCAAGATAGAGGCACCACTTTCCGAGAAGATTCAATTCACCATGAGAGAGAACAACTGGCTAGATGGATTAGCCAGGGAAATGCATGAAGCTCTCGCTCGTCTTTGCGCATTGAATGTCAACTTGATCCAAGGAACCCACTTTGCTTACTATGCAAGGCGTGATTCTATGGGAATGCCTCTAGAGATGCCAAGTCACCTGGAGTTGAAGCGTCAAGAGGAGAACCTTGACTTCTTGCTGTACGACAGACAGAAGGAATTGGACAATGCTCGAGAGTTCGCCAACCACAACCTTGCCATTGCCGCCCAGAAGGCCCAGACTTTCTCCCTGCTAGTCAAGGATCGTCAGTCACTTTGCCGTCAACGCGCAAAGAAGGATCGCACCATCGACCGTCTTTGCAAGAAGGTGGCCGACCTCGAGAAGACCATCAAGGAGAAAGAAGCTCAGCTTGCAGCAAAAGAAGAAGATGAGGAAGGTGAAGACATCCAGGGGATATTCACTCGTACCTCAGCAATGATGATGACTATCTGGAGGATGATGCCATGGACTTCTAGACCGACAATGATGACTCCAACTTCATCGATGATGAGTAGATGCACTAGAGCACTATCGTAGGAGTGAGAAGTATCGGTCCCATTGTATCTTAGCTTACAGAATGGTTCTTAAAACCATCTGTTTTCCTTTCATGTTGTGGTGTGTGTGTGTTTGTATCGTGTGCTTTGCTTGAATGAATGAAAATAAGTTAGTTGCAAAACCTGAGTCAAACTCAAAGTTTTAGCTTTGAAACCAAAACCATGAACCTTAGAACTTTCCCTCTTACCCCATTATCTATCTCAATCTTCAGATGACTCGTGGAAACCAAGGAGGGAGCAGCTTATCGCAGGACCCAATGCTGTAGATTCTGAAGACGCTCATTACAGACCACGAAGCTAGTAGGGCAGAGCGCTAAGCAAATCTAGCCACCCTGCAGTAAATCGCCCAGATGGCTCACAACAACCAGGGCCATGGTAATCAGGATCATCATGGATCCAAACTCAAAAACTTCCAGAATACCAATCCCCCAATCTTTAGCAAGTCTGAAGACCTGCTGGATGCCGATGATTGGTTATAGACCATGGAGAACAACTTAGAAGTAACCGGAGTGGATGCCAACGAGAAAGTTCTGTTTGCCACCCACTATCTGGAAGGAGATGCAAGAGCATGGTGGAACAACACCCGCACGATGAACCACGGTCAAGTGATGATGTGGGAAGCCTTCAAAGTCAAGTTCAGCCACACCCATGTGCCGCAGGGTTTAGTCACCAGAATGAGAGATGAATTCATAGAACTAAAGCAAGGCAAAATGTCTGTAGTAGAGTACCGTGACAGATTCTTGTCCCTTGCCAGGTATGCACCTGACGAGATCAATACGGAGGCCAAGAAGAAGGAGAGATTCCTGAACGGACTGCATGATGAGATGTAGAAAGTACTCGTCAACATCCATTTCGAGGATCTCGAAGAACTAGTCGACTCTGCCATTCAGATGGAAGGGAAGATCAATCAAGCGAAGGACAACCGCAAACATCAGATGATGCACCAAGCTGGATCCAATAGTTACCAGAAGTATCATCCCAACCCATCTGCCGGATATGCCCTGAGGAACAATCGACCCCTAATGTCTCAAAAAAATGGTAATCCTGGGATTGCGATGTATGGCATAACAAGCATCTGGGATTAAAAATCCGGGTGTTGACATGAGATTTTAAAAGGGAAGTGCTTTAGTAGCTTGTGTTTTAATAGAAGTTTTATTGGTATTGAAACTGAACCCAAAAGACTTATTATCTTGAGTGCACTAATGTTGCTAATAAAGATTGTGTGAAGTTTTGTATGAAGGAAAAATTTCAGGTGTATGGAGAGAATGATGTAATGAGATGACGAATGGACTAAAGCTCAAGCCTGGGGATGCCACGCATGTCACCCCAAGAAATATCCAAGAAGTTCAAGCGTCAAATCTTGGGGATGCCCAAGGCATCCCCTTCTTCATCAATAAAAATTCTAGGTTTGTTCCAAACACTTCTTTTTATTGTTTCATGCATAGTTGTGTTGTTCTTGGAGCGTCTTTGTTTTCGTTTTTGGTTTTCGTTTGCTTTGTTTTCTTAGTTTGCTTGAATAAATTGGTTGGACCCCCTCTTTCATACATTAGTTTTCAAATAGTTTGGTTTGGTTTAGAAAAGAGTAGGAAAGTTCATGCTTAAGTGGTAAAGGGAGCTTGTTTTTGACTATGGCCTATGCTTTGTCATGCCATGCTCGATATTGTTTTGGCTTTATGCTTAGTTATCTTTGCTGTATCATGACATGTTATAAACAATTGAGATTGCTTAATGTGCCTTGAAAGAATCATGTGTTGTTTTAGCATATTAAAGCATAGTATTGTGGTATTCTCCTTTGATGCTTTATTTGGGTTGACTTGGCACATGCTCATACCATGTTATGACTATCCCAAGTCACCATAGCCTTCATGATCCTTTGGTTTTTGATTTGTAATATCACTTTATGCTTTAACTAATGATGTTTTATCGCTTTGCATTATTATGGCCATTATTGCTCTCTTAATTGGTCGCTCCCGGTCTTTTGCTAGCCTCCATAACCAAGTATGAGTCCCACTCATGCATCCAACTCCTAAAACCAAGTTATTCCAAAGAGTCCATCATACCTAGCTATTAGCATTTGCTATTCCAAGTATATTCATGTTTTTATCTACCTTCCAAATTAAACTTG
The DNA here is from genome assembly GCA_910589775.1 of Avena eriantha. Lineage (NCBI taxonomy): Eukaryota > Viridiplantae > Streptophyta > Magnoliopsida > Poales > Poaceae > Avena > Avena eriantha. The sequence continues at coordinate 361,367,408 of OU342741.1, forward strand.
TTATGAGAAAACTAGTGATTAAAGCTCTCACAAACTTGATGTCACACTTTACTTTTCTTGTCCTTAATAAACTTGAACCATTGCATGTATGTTGTATATGCTTGCACTTATATGTTGGGGATTAGCAGAACCATTCTGTCATGGGGAACGCTTTCAACATTGCACTTGTACTTTGTACCTAGTTGATATCATGCTCTTTTGTCTATGGATGTCGTTGGTGTGAAATGAAAGGGGGTCTTGTAAGTCCATGGAGTTATGTATGTGTGTTAAAGAAACGCCTGGGCCGCCGGTCTAGTCCATGCTGTCATGGTGGAAACCTGCAGCGTAGACATAATGAGCTGTCTATGAAGCATTCTTCTTATAAAAAAAGAGTCAGATATTGAGAAAAAGAGAAAAGGAAAAAAAATATGAGAAAAGAGGAAAGAGAGAAAAAAGCACCATTTTCCCATGGTAAATAAGAAGATTGCTGAGATGCTCATTATCTACTTGCCTTGTCATTTTGATAATGGGATTCTTCCGTACCATCGGGCAAGGGGTACCCCGTTGGCGGTTCTCTATGATACACATGTACTTACTATGACAAGAACTTGCCAGTAACTAAACTTGAGTAGCATGAGGAGCGGCCCTCGTATTCAAGGGACATGAGATTTCCAACTTATACTTTGTCAAGAATATACTCCATAGTTTGTTCACTTTAACCTTAATCACTTCAAGATGCTTATGATAGGGGCAATGAGGGCTGAAAGCTAATAAGTACCATAATCTTTGGAAGCTCTTTATGAAACTTGAATCCCTACTTCCTTCTATGAAGGCCCTTCTTCCACTTATATATTGAGTCTCCACCTTCTACCTTTATGCACTTACCTGGAGAGCATAGTGGCCATTCTTAGTTCTATGTGCATTGTCCCAAGACTTGTTGATTGATGCATTCCTTGATATTGCTTGTTTTAAACTATTTGTATCTAGTCACCCTTATAAACTTTGAAGGTGTCCTATGCATTTATGTTTGTGGCTCTATGAGGGACAAGCTGAATGCCACTATGCTATGTTTTCTTTATGTGAAACAAACAAACGTCTTGCAAAGCGTTGTTATTCATGAATCTTTTGTTTGTGCCCTTTCATGTTACAACATAGTTGCTATGTCTTATTGTTAGAACTTTATCTTTCATGCTATGTTGAAGTACTATGATCCCAACTATCAATGTTTTACAAATACTTTGATCAAGTTTATGATGGTGCATGTCACCTAAAAAATATTCTTTCTTTTTATCACTTACCTACTCAAGGACGAGCAAGAGTTAAGCTTGGGGATGTTGATACGTTGCAAACGTATTTATAATTTTCTATGTTCCATGCTTGGTTTTATCTACTTTCTTATGTTTTGTCCACACTTTGGAGTACTTTTTATACACTTTCTTGGACTAACCTATTAACCAGATGCCACAGTGCCAGCTACCTATTTTCTGCTATTTTTGGTTCTAGGAAAGTCAGAAAATGAATATTCTTGGAATTGGATGGGACAAATGCCAAAGTCAGTATTTCCCTAAGGGGGACACGGAGCCAGAATACGAGACGGAGAGGGGCCAGAGGACCGCCACACCACCTAGCCACGTGGCCAGGCCTGGCCCGCGCCAGGGGGTGGTGTGGCCGCCTAGGGCACCCCCTCGGCCTCCCCTTTCGCCTATGAGATGCCTCTGATACAGAAACCCTAAGTACCCAATCAAAATTCCATGAAAGAGTCTGTAGCTGCCGTCATCTCCATCCCTAGACCGGGAGGGATCAGAAGCTCTTACCGGCACCCTGCCGGAGGGGAGAATTCACCCTGGAGGCCTTCTTCATCACCATGCAAGCCTCCGGAGTGATGCGTGAGTAGTTCATACTTGGACTACGGGTCCATGTAGTAGCTAGGTGGTTGGTTCTTCTCCTTTGTGTTACCATGTTTAGATCTTGTGAGCTCCGTTCATGATCAAGATCGTCTATTTGTAATCCTACATGTTGTGTTTGCGGGGATCCGATGGATATTGAGATGCTATTACAGATTGATTATTGATTCTATCATGTCTTTGTTATTTGTGATCTTGCATGCTCTCCGTTGTTAGTAGATATCTTGGCCAAGTAGATGCTAGCAACTCCAAGAGGGTGTATTTATGCTCGATACTAGGTTCATGCCTCTAGTAATCTAGGGAAGTGACAGAAATCTCTAAGGTACTAGATGTGCTATTGCTACTAGGGAGAAAACAACAATCCTTTGTTCATAGAACAATCGTAGTGTTAATTTACACGCAATGCGTAATGCAATTATCTGTTTCTTGCAACTTAATGCTGGAGGGGGTTGGATGATAACTTGAAGGTGGATTATTAGTCATAGATGCAGTTGGATTACGGTCTATGTATAATGTTGTAATGCCCAATCAAATCTCATAGGAGTCAAGATGATTAGTATATGTATGTATGCTTACTCGATGTTTGTCAATTGCCCCGCTGTAATTTGTTCACCCAACATGTCAATTATCTAAGGAGAGCCACCACTAGTGAACTATGAACCCCGGTCCTTTATTTTACCATCAATCTACAACTGTTTACTATTTTCTGTTTACTTTCCGTAAGCTATTACTTTCTTCCACACAATACGTCTAATCCTTTGTTTTCAGCAAAACCGGTGAGATTGACAACCTCATTGTAAGGTGCGGGAAAAGTTCTATGGTTGTGTTGTGTAGGACTCCAAGTTGGCAACAACACCTGGGAGGTGTTTCCTTGCTCCTACTGGTTTGATAACCTTGGTTTCATAACTGAGGGAAAACTTGTTGCTGTGCTCATCATACCTTCCTCTTCGGGTTCCCCAACGAGCTCGACGTGTTGAGCCAATAATCACGCGTGCGTGTGCCCGTGTGGGTTATTACCAGTTTGATGAAACGCGGTTGCAGTTGTTGTATGCATGCCATAATCTTGTTTCCACACGCTTTGCTTGGAAATCCTAGACCTTGTTAAATGTGTGTCTCTGGAATGGCTTCCTCTTCTAGTCGACGGGACCGAGACCACACAAATGCCATCATCCATGGCCGGTAAGAAGCAGCAGGACTCATAGTGAGCTGGTCTCCCTAAAGGACTGGTCTAGAAGATATGTGACATCTTCCTATTGACGAACGACTTTGACTACTATGCCACCTTCTAGGCAGTCTACATCGCCTCGCGTGGCTTCATGGAGCAGAGCTTTATGCCAGCCAACTGGATTGTTCTAGAGCACTAGTTGCGAAGGAGTATCTGGTAGACGACACCGCCATCACGTTGCTGAACATGAGAAATGTCTGCCACTTTGAGAAGAAGATTAGCCGGGGTCATTGCAAGTGCTTTATTGATATTCATCTGTATATATGCGATCTTTTTTGTGTTCACTTCCTATACTATCTGTTTTTAAGTTCTGTTTCTTCGTCTACTTCTTGGCCAGGGTTGAATCTTTGTCTATTTACCTTGACTGGATCTCTGTTTCTCCTCTCTCTCTAGAAGGTACTTTTATGTCTGTAGCACAACTAGCGGCCTACTTGTGCTTGGATAGAGGGTGTAGCCATACAAGACCTGGTTGTACAACCCCGTCTCGGGCACTATCAAGCGCTTGAGGGAAGAGATACCGACCGAGCAGGTGGCTTCTGTCGCTGTGATGATGTTCCCATCGTTGATGGTGTTTACATCAAACCATTAGAACAACACCATTCGATGGGCGGATGAGGGCACGGAGGAAGGGAGTCACCTGGTCTTTGGTGAAAGGGCCATACTCGCCGTATGACTTCGCAGAACTCCGAAGCATGACTTCTTACGCTGATGATGTTTTCGTCACCGATAGATACAGGTTTGTCCTCTCGACTATGTGTGGTGCTTCTCATGGAGATGTCTAGCTATAGGGCTCGGCATGGATCCTGGAGATGCATGCCACCATTGCAGGACCTGTTCTGGGCTGCTAGTTGCCAGCGAATCATTTTTACCTCATCGAGTCCGATGAGGAGTTGTTGTTCGTTGTGAGTGGACCGGTCTACAGCGGCAGGCCGGTTGTTTGGCGGGTTAATACCTAGAACTGTGTCCTTCAGCCGGTCAAAGGCATTAGCAACCATGCTCTCTTCGTTGCTGACGATCAGTGCATCTATGTCGACAGCGCCAGAGTGCCCATGTTGCAGGCCAACAACATCTACTATGCGGACCTATCCGAGATTAGATCTTACAACTTTGGGATCTTGCATGGGAAGAGGAGCCAAGGGTTGTACATGGGTATGGAGTAGGAGGATTATGGATCAATGACCGTCCCTTTCGAATTCGATCGATTGATGGTGGAGTATTGCAGAATCGTTGAGCATTCTGAGCTGCAGATGGTGCCACCATATGGCGAGTATGGTACCACCCACTAAGATTACTATGATGGCTATCCATCAGATTGATGGCTGGTGTGGGCCTGCTCTTGTTGTATTCTCTGCAGGTCTTCTCTTTTTTTTTACTTTGTTGAGTGGACGGCTATAAATTATGCATGTTCTATGGTGCTCGTAATAGAATGGGCGTTCTTGTTGTTTCAAGAAGATCATGTGTTGTACTTCTTACAATTTCACTGCTTTTTGTGTACAGGTAGTAATTCTGATAGATGCTCGGTTTGTAACAATCCTCAAACAAATTACAACTGCAAATTACAGTAGATTATTACAATCCTTAGTAAATTTGATAGTAATTAAAATGAAGAATAAAAGTTGCATCAGAGTCCAACACAACTAAAAAAACACAATATTTGTTGTTAATGAAAAGGTCTCTATGGAGCTTTCATCGCGAGACATGTAACAACTAAATTCCCATGAAGCTATAGATGAGATTATTAAGTACATTGTGCATCAAACCTTGCCTGTTTTTTAATTCATATAAGTATTTGTGTGCTAGGGTGATTACTGAATCTGTTTTTTTGGCTTCTTGCTCAACAATATCAAGGGAATCTTAGAGGGCATCCCCAAATAATCTTTCGGCTGGAATAAGAGGATCAATCGAAGCGGTGTGCCATGAGTAATAGGTATTGTCACCGCTGCTGTGTGAAACAAACTCTAAACTTGGAGAAGCGGATCTTTGTTTAGCCTTCAGAGGGATATTTGCAGCCTGAAACAAAGACAAAACAAGTTATAACAACATTACCATGCAATCAGGCTTGTACATCTGTGGTACCAAAGTTGGCAGGCCAGCGCATGGCGGTACCTAAGTTTACTGAAATTACCGTGTTTCGAAAAGTTGGGCCGCCAACTACTGAGAGGGGCTATTTCGAGGCAAACTCATCTCACCCCTGCCAAATACAAACATTCCGTTAAACCGCCTTGTGAAGTAGATGGTCGGGACCCACATGTAGGTTATCTGTCCGTGACGCGGGCGCCAACGCGGCAACCTCTTAAGAAAATCGAGCAGCTAAGTGTATTGGATGCGTTGACCAATTTCACAAATCCATTCCCAGCTTTCCCCTAGCACTGGCGGCGTCGGAATCCACCCTCCAGGCAGGACGATCCCTTTGGACATTTGACTTCCGGGGCCAAGTTGCTGCTCCTAGTTGCTGCGCCTAGTCGCTGATACCGAGCTCCAATGGCGCATGCCGTAGCCTCCATTGCGAGGCTCTAGCCCGCCTCCGCCGCCAACGAGCCGAGCAGTTCGGAGGATGGCAGATCCTACTATCAAGGAAGAAGAAGTTCTGCCTACAAGCGGGTGAGCTACCCTGCACTTTGCTATTCGCACTAATTACAACTGCTAGCTGGCTACTGAACCTCAAATTGTTCGTTAGCCCAACACTGACAAACATATTTTATCCACAGTTTTCTGTCAAGTGGGATCTGCGCGGACCCCCCTTACCTGGTTACGGTAGTCCTCTACATGTACGACTCCAAGGGCAAGTGGTATGGCAGCCATTGTTTCATGATGGAAGAAGCGCCTGCGCAGATCTACACTATATCTGGTATGGTTGCTGCTCTGCGTAATCATGTTGAAGTATGGCCGAAGCAGACTGCAAAGTTCAGCTTCATGGATGAACGTGGCATCATGGTTCCTATAACATGTGACAATCAGCTAATTGGGTTGATGAAAAGGTATGCTTCAGATTGCATGTTTGAGCTGAATTGTGATGTGCTAGATGTGGGAGCTGCTGCAACTGGGAGCCGACCTTCTATTCTTGGACAGTGTGGTTGCTTGAACGCAATTAGCTCCTGGTAAGCAAAGGTCGCTTAGGGTTCGCATGTTTGTGCTGAATTGTAATTTTTGTTTTATTTACTCTGTAGATATTGGGCAGTTATGCAACAGTCTTGTTTCTTTGACAGGAAGCGCCACAAGGTTAGAAACATGACTGCCGGGTCAAGCATTTTGCTGCCCGAAAAAATTAAAAACGAGTGGAAAGATGATGCTGGACACGATTCTGGTGCCCATTGTCCCGACGATGTAGAGTATGTGAAGCTAAGAAAATTGGCACCGAGGAAGAGGAAGAAGGCAAGAAATGAAGAAGCCATTGGACGTGAAGGCTTGGCACCCAAGCTGCGGAAGAAGGCTGCTGGCAATGAAGATGCATAGTAGTCTGTTGAACTTGAACCTATATATGTAATTCTGTTAGATTCTGGAGCTCTGTGTGTGGCACATTGCTGGGCGAAACAATCTACCCACGTTCTCTGAGTAAAATGTAGCGCGACTTAGGGTTTGGAAACGCCCGAGTCAGTAGTTGAATCCGAAATTGTGATTGTGCCACTGCTATCTGAAAACAAGGATCCACCGGTTCCACGATTGCTGAGGGGCAGGAGGTCTCCAAATACGACGGAATGTAAGTGGCACAGAAATAAATTATTTAAGCTGCCACACTCCATGAAGCAGCAACTTATTTTAGATGTTGCACAACGACGTGGCAACATAAATAGCAATGTTCTCACCGATAATGCCCAGATGAGGAGGAAATGGGTATCACTTTCTGGCCTAATCTTGAGCCCGTCTATCTCACCGCCTCTCTGCTCCTGCATCCCCTGCATCTGGCGAAGCTCCCGGATCTCCAGTAACTGGGTGTACGTGCTTCCACTTTATAAATTATGGTTGTGTCATTTGCATGCGACCAAATCCACGTAGATTACATTTAAACAAACCACCAATGTCAGAATACACTAGTAGAAAAGGGGTCTTTGGTCCACGGTCACATTCCCAATCCGGGACAAAGATCTAAATCGAGGCAGAAATTGATCTAAATCACAAATTCTTCCACAAATTAGTCGAGACGAAGATCTAAATCGAGGCATTTCATTAATTCAACCACAAATTCTTCTAAACAAAGGTGCGATTTCACATCCTACATTAATTCAACCACTAGTCAACAATTTCACTTCCACTGCCGCTGTCCTCCGAGCCGTCGGCTTCCTCGTCTTCGTCGGACGGAACCTCCACGAGTTCCGCATTGTACGCGAGACGGAGCACCTCTTCGCGGTGAGCGGCGGCGATGGCGGTGAACTTGGTCTGTCCAGGGACGGACCAGAACCCCTCCCGCCTGTCTCGGTTGCGGAGATCCCGGTGCACCACGTGCCCGTAAACGATGCGGTTGCCAATCTTGGCCTTCCGCTCCTTCTTGAACAGCGCCGGCCAGTACGGGCTGGCCGCCGTGTACCGGGGCATCGCCCTCTTCCATGCAGGCATCTGGTGGCGGCGCGCTGCAATTTTGCTCTCCATCACGGCTCCGCCAGGGACGAGGAGCGGAGCCACCGGCACCCCCGCATAGCTGATGCGTCATCCGTGGGGAACCGTCACGGCCGGCGGCGCGAGGATGTCGAAGTGCACGAACATCACCGCCTCGTAGAAGGTCAGCGAGGGCATCTCCATGGCGGCGCGGTGGAGATTGGAGAGGGAGCGAGGGGGTGGACGGCGCGGTGGAGATTGGAGAGGGCGAGGGGATGGGTGACGAAGCGACGAGCTGTGGAAACTCCTATTTGTACACGAGGATGACGAAGCGACGGGCGCAATATCCAAGGGGCATTGGTCAGACAAAAGGAAGTAATGCAGGGTTAAGACAGATTAACGAGTGACCAATTTTTTTACTCCCAGGACTCCGGGGCCAATAGTTCAGACCGCTAGGTCAACAAGTACAACTATTACAACTTAAAAAAGGCACGGGGCTTAAGCTAAATAGAACTAGTTATCACACATCTCCTTGATCTTCCTAATCTTAGCCCTATGTGCATCTTCCTGTGAGAGCAAGGATCAAATCATCTGCTCCTTCCTTTTAGCATCTTCCTTGCACAGCTTCAATTGTTTCTCTGCATCTTTCCTTATGCACTTGTCAATACTCGTAGTTGTGAACTATAGGACTTTGGCCTGGTGAAGATCCTTCCTTGCTTGAGTCAGTTCTTGCTCTGCTTTAGCCTTCAGGGCCAACACCGCGTCCCTCTCCTTCTCGACTTTGCTAACCTTGTCTTCCACCCCCATGAGATCTCGCTTATGCTTGGTCGTGTCAACTGGTTCCCATAGCTTCATCTCAACACTGTCAAGAAGTGAGCTGAATGTGGATTCTTTCAACTCAACAGTCATTTCCCATAGTTTGTCGAGCGTTTTCTGCATCGATTTGGGCCACTCTGGATCTACCCATTTGACAACACCACAACTTCTGCCTCGCATCATTGCGCGATGTCCTTGACACCGTAGAAACCTCCTGCCTGCGTTTCATCCTTCGAACGCTACAAATTTAGCGGGCACATATCCATGTTTACATAGCAGAGGACTGTCTTCATTCGCTAAACCGTGATAGTCGGCATGATACATCGTCTGGTTGGCCTAACACATCATACGCGCATGAGTAAACGGAGTAGATCTGGCTCAAAAAATAGATAACTGGCCACATATGATAGAGATAGAGATGAGACGACTCACATCGAAATCACCGTCCCTATCGTCATGACGCATTTTCTCGTCATCTCCCCTTGAATCCATGGCGAGAGGGGAGAGGGGGTGGATGCCGGAGAGGGGATTGGGATGGCGTTGCCGTCGGCTTGCGGCTACGGTAGATGGGAGTGAAGTGGGGAATGTGGCTTCGAGGGGAAGGAAGAGAAGTACGGGGAGGAAGAGAAGTAATGGGGACGTGACACTGGGATATGGCCCGCTCAACTCGTGAGTCGTGACACTCGCAATAGGGGAGCCCCCGTTGTTGCCAGTTTGTCCAGAGCAAGCGTGGCCAATCATGCCGCAGAACAGACTACTCGCGGATCCATCTCACGAAAACCATCCCAATCGTCCAAGCGCCCCGATCAAACGGTATGTAACAATCGACAAGCAGAACAACTGTGTTAGGATCTTCTAGAAGACTCGGTCTAACGCTAAGGTTAGGGCTCTCCTAAGGTTAATTAGTATCCATATGTGGTTTATGAAAAGAACATGCATCCAATGACACGGGTGGATCTAGCTGTGGTTAATGAGAAGAGCAGACATGCAATGACACCGGTGATATGTGTGGTATATGGGAAGAACACACATGTGTGGTTTATGGGAAGAACATACATGCAATAACTCTAGCCGTGGTTAATGAGAAGAGCACACATGCAATGACACCAGTGGATCCATGTGTGGTTAATGAGAAGAACACACATGCAATGACTCTGGATGTGGTTAGTGATATAGTTTGTAAGAAGAACACACATGCAATGACTCTAGCTGTGGTTCATGAAAGAGCAGACATGCGATGACTCTAACTGTGGTTCATGAAAAGAGCAGACATGCGATGCCACCGGTGGATCCATGTGTGGTCTATGAGAGGAACACACATGCAATTACACCGGTGGATCCTCACGTGGTTTGTGAGAATAACACACATGCAATGACACTGGTGGATCCATGTGTGGTTCATGGGAAGAACACACATGCAATGACACTGGTGGATATGTGGTTTGTGAGAAGAACACACATGCAATGACTCTAGTTGTGGTTCATGAAAAGAGCAGACATGCGATGACTCTAGCTGTGGTTCATGAACAGAGCAGACATGCAATGACACGGGTGGATCCATGTGTGGTTCATGGGAAGAACACACATGCAATGACACTGGTAGATCCATGTGTGGTTCATGGGAAGTACACACATGCAATGACACTTGTGGATCCATGTGTGGTTCATGGGAAGAACACACATGCAATGACTTTGGTGATATGTGGTTTGTGAAAAGAACAGACAGGAAATGCTCTAGCTGTGGTTAATGAGAAGAGCAGACATGCAATGACACCGGTGGATCCATGTGTGGTTAATGAAAAGAACACACATGCAATGACACTGGGTGTGGTTCATGATATGGCTTGTAAGAAGAACACACATGCAATGACTCTAGCTGTGGTTCATGAAAAGAGCACGCATGCGATGACTCTAGCCGTGGTTCATGGGAAGAGCAGACATACAATGACACTGGTGGATCCATGTGTGGTTCATGGGAAGAACACACATGCAATGACACTAGTGGATCCATGTGTGGTCTATGGGAAGAACACACATGCAATGACACTGGTGGATCCATGTGTGGTTCATGGGAAGAACACACATGCAATGACACCAGTGATATGTGGTTTGTGAGAAGAACACACATGCAATGACTCTAGCTGTGGTCCATGAAAAGAGCAGACATGCAATGACACTTGTGGATCCATGTGTGGTTCATGGGAAGAACACACATGCAATGACTCTGGTGGATCCATGTGTGGTCTGTGGGAAGAACACACATGCAATGACACTGGGTAGATCCATGTGTGGTCTGTGGGAAGAACACACATGCAATGACACTGGTGCATCCATGTGAGGTCTGTGGGAAGAACATAGATGCAATGACACAGGTGATATGTGGTCTGTGAGAATAGCACACATGCAATGACTCTAGCTGTGGTTCATGAAAAGAGCAGACATGCGATGACACTGGTGGATCTATGTATGGTTCATGGAAAGAACACACATGCAATGACACTGGTGGATCCATGTGTGGTCTGTGGGAAGAACACACATGCAATGACTCTATTGATATATGGTTTGTGAAAAGAATAGACATGCAATGACTCTAGCTGTGGTTAATGAGAAGAGGAGACATGCAATGACACCGGTGGATCCATGTGGGGTTAATGAGAAGAACACACATGCAATCACACTGGGTGTGGTTCATGATATGGTTTGTGAAAAGAACACGCATGCAATGACTCTAGTTGTGATTCATGGGAAGAACACACATACAATGACACTGGGTGGATCCATCTGTGGTCTGTGGCAAGAACACACATGCAATGACACAGGTGGATCCATGTGTGGTCTATGGGAAGAACACACATGCAATGACACAGGTGATATGTGGTCTGTGAGAAGAACACACATGCAATGACTCTAGTTGTGGTTTATGAAAAGAATATGCATCCAATGACACGGGTGGATCTAGCTATGGTTCATGGGAAGAGCAGACATGCAATGACATCGGTGATATGTGTGGTCTGTGGGAGGAACACAAATGCAATGACTCTGGTGATATGTGGTTTGTGGGAAGAACAGACATGCAATGACTCTAGCTGTGGTTAATGAGAAGAACACACATGCAATGACACCGGTGGATCCATGTGTGGTTAATGAGATGAACACACATGCAATGACTCTGGATGTGGTTAATGATACAGTTTGTAAGAAGAACACACATGCAATGACTCTAGCTGTGGTTCATGAAAAGAGCAGACATGCGATGACTCTAAATGTGGTTCATGTAAAGAGCAGACATGCGATGCCACCGGTGGATCCATGTGTGGTCTATGAGAGGAACACACATGAAATTACACCGGTTGATCCTTACGTGGTTTGTGAGAATAACACACATGCAGTGACACTGGTGGATCCATGTGTGGTTCATTGGAAGAAACACATGCAATGACACTGGTGGAAATGTGGTTTGTGAGAAGAACACACATGCAATGACTCTAGCTGTAGTTCATGAAAAGAGCAGACATGCGATGACTCTAACTGTGGTTCATGAAAAGAGAAGACATGCGATGCCACCGGTAGATCAATGTGTGGTCTATGAGAGGAACACACATGCAATTATTTCGGTGGATCCTTACGTGGTATGTGAGAATAACACACATGCAGTGACACTGGTGGATCCATGTGTTTTTCTTGGGAAGAACACACATGCAATGACACTGGTGGATATGTGGTTTGTGAGAAGAACACACATGCAATGACTCTAGCTGTGGTTCATGAAAAGAGCAGACATGCGATGACTCTAGCTGTGGTTAACGAAAAGAGCAGACATGCAATGCCACAGGTGGATCCATGTGTGGTTCATGGGAAGAACACACATGCAATGAGACTGGTAGATCCATGTGTGGTTGATGGGAATAACACACATGAAATGACACTAGTGGATCCATGTGTGGTTCATGGGAAGAACACACGTGCAATGACACTGGTGGATCCATGTGTGGTCTGTGGGAAGAACACACATGGAATGACTCTATTGATATATTGTTTGTGAAAAGAACAGACATGCAATGACTCTAGCTGTGGTTAATGAGAAGAGCAGACATGCAATGACACCGGTGGATCCATGTGGGGTTAATGAGAAGAACACACATGCAATCACACTGGGTGTGGTTCATGATATGGTTTGTGAGAAGAACACGCATGCAATGACTCTAGCTGTGATTCATGGGAAGAACACACATACAATGACACTGGGTGGATCCATCTGTGGTCTGTGGCAAGAACACACATGCAATGACACAGGTGGATCCATGTGTGGTCTATGGGAAGAACACACATGCAATGACACAGGTGATATGTGGTCTGTGAGAAGAACTCACATGCAATGACTCTAGTTGTGGTTTATGAAAAGAATATGCATCCAATGACACGGGTGGATCTAGCTATGGTTCATGGGAAGAGCAGACATGCAATGACATCGGTGATATGTGTGGTCTGTGGGAAGAACACAAATGCAATGACTCTGGTGATATGTGGTTTGTGGGAAGAACAGACATGCAATGACTCTAGCTGTGGTTAATGAGAATAACACACATGCAATGACACCGGTGGATCCATGTGTGGTTAATGAGATGAACACACATGCAATGACTCTAGCTGTGGTTCATGAAAAGAGCAGACTTGCGATGGCTCTAAATGTGGTTCATGTAAAGAGCAGACATGCGATGCCACTGGTGGATCCATGTGTGGTCTATGAGAGGAACACACATGCAATTACACCGGTTGATCCTTACGTGGTTTGTGAGAATAACACACATGAAGTGACACTGGTGGATCCATGTGTGGTTCATTGGAAGAACACACATGCAATGACACTGGTGGAAATGTGGTTTGTGAGAAGAACACACATGCAATGACTCTAGCTGTAGTTCATGAAAAGAGCAGACATGCGATAACTCTAACTGTGGTTCATGAAAAGAGCAGACATGCGATGCCACCGGTAGATCAATGTGTGGTCTATGAGAGGAACACACATGCAATTTTTCCGGTGGATCCTTACGTGGTATGTGAGAATAACACACATGCAATGACACTGGTGGATCCATGTGTTTTTCTTGGAAAGAACACACATGCAATGACACTGGTGGATATGTGGTTTGTGAGAAGAACACACATGCAATGACTCTAGCTGTGGTTCATGAAAAGAGCAGACATGCGATGACTCTAGCTGTGGTTCACGAAAAGAGCAGACATGCAATGCCACAGGTGGATCCATGTGTGGTTCATGGGAAGAACACACATGCAATGAGACTGGTAGATCCATGTGTGGTTGATGGGAATAACACACATGAAATGACACTAGTGGATCCATGTGTGGTTCATGGGAAGAACACACGTGCAATGACTCTTGTGATACGTGGTTTGTGAAAAGAACAGACATGCAATGACTCTAGCTGTGGTTAATGAGAATATCAGACATGCAATGCCACTGGTGGATCCATGTGTGGTTAATGACAAGAACACACATGCAATGACACTAGGTGTGGTTCATGATATGGTTTTTAAGAAGGACACACAGGCAATGACTCTAGCAGTGGTTCATGAAAAGAGCACGCCTGCGATGACTCTACCTGTGGTTCATGGGAAGAGCAGACATACAATGACACTGGTGGATCCATGTGTGGTTCATGGGAAGAACACCTATGGAATGACACTGGTGGATCCATGTGTGGTTTGTGGGAAGATCACACATGAAATGACACTGGTGGATCCATGTGTGGTTCATGGGAAGAACACACATGCAATGACACCGGTGATATGTGGTTTGTGAGAAGAACTCACATGCAATGACTCTAGCTGTGGTCCATGAAAAGAGCAGACATGCAATGACACTAGTGGATCCATGTGTGGTTCATGGGAAGAACACACATGCAATGACTCTAGTGGATCCATGTGTGGTCTGTGGGAAGAACACACATGCAATGACACTAGGTGGATCCATGTGTGGTCTGTGGGAAGAACACACATGCAATGACACTGGGTGGATCCATGTGTGGTCTGTGGGAAGAATACGCATGCAATGACACAGGTGATATGTGGTCTGTGAGAAGAGCAAACATGCAATGACTCTAGGTGTGGTTAATGAAAAGAGCAGACATGCGATGACACTGGTGGATCCATGTGTGGTTCATGGGAAGAACACACATGCAATGACACTGGTGGATCCATGTGTGGTCTGTGGGAAGAACACACATGCAATGACTCTGGTGATATGTGGTTTGTGAAAAGAATAGACATGCAATGACTCTAGCTGTGGTTAATGAGAAGAGCAGACATGCAATGACACCGGTGGATCCATGTGGGGTTAATGAGAAGAACACACATTCAAGGACACTGGTGTGGTTCATGATATGGTTTGTGAGAAGAACACGCATGTAATGACTCTAGCTATGGTTCATGGGAAGAACACACATGCAATGACACTGGGTGGATCCATGTGTGGTCTATGGGTAGAACACACATGCAATGACACTGGTGGATACATGTGTGGTCTGTGGGAAGAACACACATGCAGTGAATCTAGCTGTGGTTCATGAAAAAACCATGCATCCAATGACACTGCTGGATCTAGCTGTGGTTCATGGGAAGAACACAGATGCAATGACACTGGTGGATCCATGTGTGGTTCATGGGAAGAACACACATGCAATGACACTGGTCGATCCATGTGTGGTTCATGGGAAGAGCACACATGCAATGACACCGGTGGATCCATGTGGGGTTAATGAGAAGAACACACATGCAATGACACTGGGTGTGGTTCATGATATGGTTCGCAAGAAGAACACACATGCAATGACTCTAGCTGTGGTTCATGAAAAGAGCACGCAAGGGATGACTCTAGCTGTGGTTCATGGGAAGAGCAAACATACAATTATACTGTTGGATCCATGTGTGGTTCATGGGAAGAACACACATGCAATGACACTGGTGGATCCATGTGTGGTCTGTGGGAAGAACAAACATGCAATGACACTGGTGGATCCATGTGTGGTTCACGGGAAGAACACACATGCAATGACACCGGTGATATGTGGTTTGTGAGAAGAACACACATGCAATGACTCTAGCTGTGGTTCATGAAAATAGCAGACATGCAATGACACTAGTGGATCCATGTGTGGTTCATGGGAAGAACACACATGCAATGACTCTGGTGGATCCATGTGTGGTCTGTGGGAAGAACACACATGCAATGACACTGGGTGGATCCATGTGTGGTCTGTGGGAAGAACACACATGCAATGACACTGGTGGATCCATGTGTGGTCTGTGGAAAGAACACACATGCAATGACACTGGTGGATCCATGTGTGGTTCATGGGAAGAACACACATGCAATGACACTAGTGGATATGTAGTTTGTGAGAAGAACACACATGCAATGACTCTAGCTGTGGTTCATGAAAAGAGCAGACATGCCATGACAATAACTCTGGTGGATCCATGTGTGGTCTGTGGGAAGAACACACATGCAATGACACTGCTGGATCTATGTGTGGTTCGTGAGAAGAACACACATGCAATGACTCTAGCTGTGGTTCATGAAAAGAGCAAACATGCGATGACTCTAACTATGGTTCATGAAAAGAGCAGACATGCGATACCACCGGTGGATCCATGTGTGGTCTATGAGAGGAACACACATGCAATTACACCGGTGGATCCTTCCGTGGTTTGTGAGAATATCACACATCCAATGACACTGCTGGATCCATGTGTGGTTCATGGGAAGAACACACATGCAACGACACTCGTGGATATGTGGTTTGTGAGAAGAACACACATGCAATGACTCTAGCTGTTGTTCATGAAAAGAGCAGACATGCAATGACACTGTGGATCCATGTGTGCTTCATGGGAAGAACACACATGCAATTACACTGGGTGGATCCATGTGTGGTTTGTGAGAAGAACACACATGCAATGACACTGGTGGATCCATGTGTGGTTCATGGGAAGAACACAGATGCAACGACTCTGGTGATATGTGGTTTGTCAAAAGAACAGACATGCAATGACTCTAGGTGTGCTTAATGAGAAGAGCAGACATGCAATGACACCGGTGGATCCATGTGTTGTTAATGAGAAGAACACACATGCAATGACACTGGGTGTGGTTCATGATATGGTTTGTAAGAAGAACACACATGCAATGACTCTAGCTGTGGTTCATCAAAAGAGCACGCATGCGATGACTCTAGCTGTGGTTCATGGGAAGAGCAGACATACAATGACACTGGTGGATCCATGTGTGTTTCATGGGAAGAACACACATGCAATGACACTGGTGGATCCATGTGTGGTCTGTGGGAAGAACACAAATGCAACGACACTGGTGGATCCATGTGTGGTTCATGGGGAGAACACACATGCAATGACACTGGTGATATGTGGTTTGTGAGAAGAACACACATGCAATGACTCTAGCTGTGGTTCATGAAAAGAGCAGACATGCAATGACACTGGTGGATCCATGTGTGGTTCAAGGGAAGAACACACATGCAATGACTCTGGTGGATCCATGTGTGGTCTGTGGGAAGAACACACATGTAATGACACTGGGTGGATCCATGTGTGGTTTGTGGGAATAACTCACATGCAATGACTCTTGTGATATGTGGTCCGTGAGAAGAACACACATGCAATGAATCTAGTTGTGGTTCATGAAAAGAGCAGACATGCGATGACACTGGTGGATCCATGTGTGGTTCATGGGAAGAACACACATGCAATGACACTGGTGGATCCATGTGTGGTCTGTGGGAAGAACACACATGCAATGACTCTAGCTGTGGTTCACGAAAAGAGCAGACATGCGATGGCTCTAGTTGTGGTTCATGGGAAGAACACACATCCGATGCCACCGGTGGATCCATGTGTGGTCTATGAGAGGAACACACATGCAATTACACCGGTGGATCCTTACGTGGTTTGTGAGAATAACACACATGCAATGACACTTGTGGATCCATGTGTGGTTCATGGGAAGAACACACATGCAATGAGACTGGTAGATCCATGTGTGGTTGATGGGAATAACACACACGAAATGACACTAGTGGATCCATGTGTGGTTCATGGGAAGAACACACGTGCAATCACTCTTGTGATACGTGGTTTGTGAAAAGAACAGACATGCAATGACTCTAGCTGTGGTTAATGAGAATATCAGACATGCAATGCCACTGGTGGATCCATGTGTGGTTAATGACAAGAACACACATGCAATGACACTAGGTGTGGTTCATGATATGGTTTTTAAGAAGGACACACAGGCAATGACTCTAGCAGTGGTTCATGAAAAGAGCACGCCTGCGATGACTCTACCTGTGGTTCATGGGAAGAGCAGACATACAATGACACTGGTGGATCCATGTGTGGTTCATGGGAAGAACACCTATGGAATGACACTGGTGGATCCATGTGTGGTTTGTGGGAAGATCACACATGAAATGACACTGGTGGATCCATGTGTGGTTCATGGGAAGAACACACATGCAATGACACCGGTGATATGTGGTTTGTGAGAAGAACTCACATGCAATGACTCTAGCTGTGGTCCATGAAAAGAGCAGACATGCAATGACACTAGTGGATCCATGTGTGGTTCATGGGAAGAACACACATGCAATGACTCTAGTGGATCCATGTGTGGTCTGTGGGAAGAACACACATGCAATGACACTAGGTGGATCCATGTGTGGTCTGTGGGAAGAACACACATGCAATGACACTGGGTCGATCCATGTGTGGTCTGTGGGAAGAATACGCATGCAATGACACAGGTGATATGTGGTCTGTGAGAAGAGCAAACATGCAATGACTCTAGGTGTGGTTAATGAAAAGAGCAGACATGCGATGACACTGGTGGATCCATGTGTGGTTCATGGGAAGAACACACATGCAATGACACTGGTGGATCCATGTGTGGTCTGTGGGAAGAACACACATGCAATGACTCTGGTGATATGTGGTTTGTGAAAAGAATAGACATGCAATGACTCTAGCTGTGGTTAATGAGAAGAGCAGACATGCAATGACACCGGTGGATCCATGTGGGGTTAATGAGAAGAACACACATTCAAGGACACTGGTGTGGTTCATGATATGGTTTGTGAGAAGAACACGCATGTAATGACTCTAGCTATGGTTCATGGGAAGAACACACATGCAATGACACTGGGTGGATCCATGTGTGGTCTATGGGTAGAACACACATGCAATGACACTGGTGGATACATGTGTGGTCTGTGGGAAGAACACACATGCAGTGAATCTAGCTGTGGTTCATGAAAAAACCATGCATCCAATGACACTGCTGGATCTAGCTGTGGTTCATGGGAAGAACACAGATGCAATGACACTGGTGGATCCATGTGTGGTTCATGGGAAGAACACACATGCAATGACACTGGTCGATCCATGTGTGGTTCATGGGAAGAGCACACATGCAATGACACCGGTGGATCCATGTGGGGTTAATGAGAAGAACACACATGCAATGACACTGGGTGTGGTTCATGATATGGTTCGCAAGAAGAACACACATGCAATGACTCTAGCTGTGGTTCATGAAAAGAGCATGCAAGGGATGACTCTAGCTGTGGTTCATGGGAAGAGCAAACATACAATTATACTGTTGGATCCATGTGTGGTTCATGGGAAGAACACACATGCAATGACACTGGTGGATCCATGTGTGGTCTGTGGGAAGAACAAACATGCAATGACTCTGGTGGATCCATGTGTGGTTCACGGGAAGAACACACATGCAATGACACCGGTGATATGTGGTTTGTGAGAAGAACACACATGCAATGACTCTAGCTGTGGTTCATGAAAATAGCAGACATGCAATGACACTAGTGGATCCATGTGTGGTTCATGGGAAGAACACACATGCAATGACTCTGGTGGATCCATGTGTGGTCTGTGGGAAGAACACACATGCAATGACACTGGGTGGATCCATGTGTGGTCTGTGGGAAGAACACACATGCAATGACACTGGTGGATCCATGTGTGGTCTGTGGAAAGAACACACATGCAATGACACTGGTGGATCCATGTGTGGTTCATGGGAAGAACACACATGCAATGACACTAGTGGATATGTAGTTTGTGAGAAGAACACACATGCATTGACTCTAGCTGTGGTTCATGAAAAGAGCAGACATGCCATGACAATAACTCTGGTGGATCCATGTGTGGTCTGTGGGAAGAACACACATGCAATGACACTGGTGGATCTATGTGTGGTTCGTGAGAAGAACACACATGCAATGACTCTAGCTGTGGTTCATGAAAAGAGCAAACATGTGATGACTCTAACTATGGTTCATGAAAAGAGCAGACATGCGATACCACCGGTGGATCCATGTGTGGTCTATGAGAGGAACACACATGCAATTACACCGGTGGATCCTTCCGTGGTTTGTGAGAATATCACACATCCAATGACACTGCTGGATCCATGTGTGGTTCATGGGAAGAACACACATGCAACGACACTCGTGGATATGTGGTTTGTGAGAAGAACACACATGCAATGACTCTAGCTGTTGTTCATGAAAAGAGCAGACATGCAATGACACTGTGGATCCATGTGTGCTTCATGGGAAGAACACACATGCAATTACACTGGGTGGATCCATGTGTGGTTTGTGAGAAGAACACACATGCAATGACACTGGTGGATCCATGTGTGGTTCATGGGAAGAACACAGATGCAACGACTCTGGTGATATGTGGTTTGTCAAAAGAACAGACATGCAATGACTCTAGGTGTGCTTAATGAGAAGAGCAGACATGCAATGACACCGGTGGATCCATGTGTTGTTAATGAGAAGAACACACATGCAATGACACTGGGTGTGGTTCATGATATGGTTTGTAAGAAGAACACACATGCAATGACTCTAGCTGTGGTTCATCAAAAGAGCACGCATGCGATGACTCTAGCTGTGGTTCATGGGAAGAGCAGACATACAATGACACTGGTGGATCCATGTGTGTTTCATGGGAAGAACACACATGCAATGACACTGGTGGATCCATGTGTGGTCTGTGGGAAGAACACAAATGCAACGACACTGGTGGATCCATGTGTGGTTCATGGGGAGAACACACATGCAATGACACTGGTGATATGTGGTTTGTGAGAAGAACACACATGCAATGACTCTAGCTGTGGTTCATGAAAAGAGCAGACATGCAATGACACTGGTGGATCCATGTGTGGTTCAAGGGAAGAACACACATGCAATGACTCTGGTGGATCCATGTGTGGTCTGTGGGAAGAACACACATGTAATGACACTGGGTGGATCCATGTGTGGTTTGTGGGAATAACTCACATGCAATGACTCTTGTGATATGTGGTCCGTGAGAAGAACACACATGCAATGAATCTAGTTGTGGTTCATGAAAAGAGCAGACATGCGATGACACTGGTGGATCCATGTGTGGTTCATGGGAAGAACACACATGCAATGACACTGGTGGATCCATGTGTGGTCTGTGGGAAGAACACACATGCAATGACTCTAGCTGTGGTTCACGAAAAGAGCAGACATGCGATGGCTCTAGTTGTGGTTCATGGGAAGAACACACATCCGATGCCACCGGTGGATCCATGTGTGGTCTATGAGAGGAACACACATGCAATTACACCGGTGGATCCTTACGTGGTTTGTGAGAATAACACACATGCAATGACACTTGTGGATCCATGTGTGGTTCATGGGAAGATCACACATGCAATGACACTGGTGGATATGTGGTTTGTGAGAAGAACAGACATGCAATGACTCTAGCTATGGTTCATGAAAAGAGCAGACATGCAATGACACTTGTGGATCCATGTGTGGTCTGTGAGAAGAACACACATGTAATGACTCTGGTGATATATGGTTTGTGAAAAGAACAGACATGCAATGACTCTAGCTATGGTTAATGAAAAGAGCAGACATGCAATGACACCGGTGGATCCATGTGGGGTTAATGAGAAGAACACACATGCAATGACACTGGGTGTGGTTCATGATATGGTTTGTGAGAAGAACACACATGCAATGACACTGGTGGATCCATGTGTGGTCTGTGGGAAGAACACACATGCAATGACACTGGTGATATGTGGGTTGTGAGAAGAACACACATCTAATGAACTCTAGTGGATCCTTACGTGGTTTATGAGTGGTTTATGAGAATAACACACATTTATAACTCTAGTGGATCTATCTTGGCATAATTTGATGTATGCCACGATGTATTTCATTGTACAAGACACTCACTTTCCATTTTTATACTACTCAGTATCGCCCTTGGTTTTATGTGGTACTACTCAGTTTTGCCCCCCTCTCTATATTTCGTAGAAGCACAAATCAGTGATCACCCTGTCTGCTACTCCCTGATTGGTTACCACAGTTGTCACATGAATCGTGCGCACCAACCGTTGATTCTGTGCGATCCAACGATGATCGTTGCACACGTCGTGCCCTTCATAGTACAACGTGAGACAACACGGACATCTCCCTCAGCGAGACTTCTACAAGAAGGAACACAATTGCCGTCTATGGAAAAAGTCGTCGAGCGGTCATGTCATGTTTAATCAAGGCTGAAAAGCCTACTAGTGCTACTACTATGCCACAACGCATGCGTCATCAAGTGCACGATCGTCGATGGACAGCTGCAATTTATTGCCACTTCATTTTAATAAAACATATCCATTTTTTATGCAGCGGCTCTCAATCGCCAATTTTAGGGCCGTGTCAAACTTGATACATAGAAATTGTGTGTGCGCCCTTTGCATGCGGCTCAATACAGAACTGCCATGCATGGCCCGGGAAAAAACGTGACGTACCGTGCGCGTGTCGCGGTGGACGGTGCAGTCGACTGCGCGGCGCGTTGCACGGTGGTGCAACGAAACGTGCCTTGCTTCTATCCACCTTAACTATAGAGCCCCTCTCCGCACACCCACTCCCACTCTCGCTCACTGTCCCCATGCAACCGTCTCCACTGTCCCACCAGCATCCGCAAACTCTCGAGAATACCCCATCCGCGCCGGCGATGGCCGAGGAGGATAAGGTGGCCATCGTCGCCTCCGTGGCCGCCGGCGAGGAGGCCCCCGTCTCCTCGCCGGTCCCCCTCGACGCATTGAAAGTAGCTGCTGTCCCTGTCCAGGCCCCGGTGGAGGCATCGATGGCAGCCGCCGTTCCCGTCTAGGCCCCCGTCCCAGCTACCGACGGAGCCGCCGAAGAGGACCCCCCGCCGACGAGGAGCCCCCCGCCGGGCACAAGCAGATCACACACTTCTTGGGCACCTACGATCCAGATAAGTACATCGCTCTGCTGAACCCATACGACACCGACATTGACGAACAATGGTCGGAGGTAACTAGGGTTTGCTCCCCTCCCCGGTTCTTCTACCGTTTGTTAGAAATAATGGGCTAATCTATTTTAAATTTAGTTGGTATTGTCATGTTTAATATTCTGGAATTAATCATGGAAATTGTGCCTAATTATCCAACACCGTTCCCATCGTTGGATGCTAGATCTTGGTTAATTAGGATTCGCTTGTTCGCATTTTGATTGCTCGATCTTCTTACATCATCTACTCCCCCATTTCCTTTTCTTCCAATAGGTTTCCGGCAGCGACGACTGCAGGGATGACGAGTCCATTCACACCAAGGCTCGTCAGGTGCTGAGGAGGCTGCGGGCCGGCCAGTATGACGACTACCTCACGGGCCCCTACTACAGCTGCCCCTTCCGCAAGGGGGTCGCCTACAGATGAAGAGTCGCGCCGCCGGGGGCACCGACTTCAACACCTTACTGAAGCATGCAAAGGCCGCGGGCTCTGGCATCCACAAAGGCGGCAAGCGCGAGATCATGAACATCAATGCCTACATCGTTGAACACCCGGCTCTCGGCATTCACCTTCGAAACCTCAAGTGGGTGGCCATCAAAGAGGGTCGCATGCCTCCAATCAGGCCCAAGGCCCCCAAGATCAAGGGACTGGGCAGCAAGAAGTGGCGGAGGCGCCAGAGGGAGATGGAGGCGCTGGCTAATGAACGGGTTGGATGTCTCCTTGAATGTATCTACATCTTCCATGGCTGCTGCTGCTAAGCAGCTTCTTTTGATTTTCTATATTTTGTTTGCGTCCTATTTCTGGCTGAATGCATCGAACCCCGTTAAGCAACCTACTACTTTCTATCGCTATATCCTATTTAGCTGCGCATAGCTATATCTACATTTGTTTTTTTTCTGAATGAATGTATTCTGCCTGGTATGATTTGCTGCTTTAGATTTGCTATCTGATCGGAGGCAAAAAGAGGTCCAAAAGGGAACGAATTATCAAAGAGAGAATCTTCTCTAGATTTGCTACCAATTTGGGCAGAACGAAACATATCTGTTTAGCGAGAGAGGAGAAGGGTACTCTTTCAAACTGCCAGTTAACGAGCTACCATCTTGGCGAGGCCCCATCTTGACGTCTCCCTCTACAAGAAGGAACACGATGCCGTCCATGGAAAAAGTCGTCGAGTGGTCATGTCACGTTTAATCAAGTCTGAAAAGCCTACTACTGCTACTACTACGCCACAACACATGCGTCATCGAGTGCACGGTCGTCGATGGACAGCTGTAGTTTATTGCCACTTGATTTTCATAAGACACATCCCATTTTTTACGCAGCGGCTCTCAATCTAACTTCCAACTGGGGCCCACCGTAAGAAGCTTGGACGCGCTAGCCGGAGGCCGAACAGCTGAGCTCGGCGAGACCTAACGTCTCCGGTTCATCGAGTCACTCGCAGCCATCAACACATCCCTTTACTGAATCTATGACAACCCCACAAATCTCACCGTACAGCCACCTACCTTCCCCTCTGATGTCTACGCACTTCTATTCTTGTAGACAGTTGTTGGGCCTCCAAGTGTAGAGGTTTGTAGAACAGCAGCAAGTTTTCCCTTAAGTGGATCACCCAAGGTTTATCGAATTCAGGGAGGAAGTGGTCAAAGGTATTCCCTCTCAAGCAACCCTGCAATCAAGATACAAGAAGTCTCTTGTGTCCCCAACACACCCAATACACTTGTCAGGTGTATAGGTGCACTAGTTCGGCGAAGAGATAGTGAAATACAAGTGGTACGGATATAAGACAATAGTGCTAGAAAATAGCTTGATGGTGAGAAAGAGACTAAGACAAACTGAAATAAAGATGGAAGCAAGCAAACATGTAACATATTTAATTGCAAACGGTGTTTCAATGCTAAGAACAAGGCCTAGGGATCATACTTTCGCTAGTGAACACTCTCATACAAATATCGTCTCTTTATGATACTACTCTTAACTACTCTCCGGTTGGACACTCTAATCGTTGGTAGGGCTATAACAACACACCTCAAAGTAAGTCTTTCCCATCTAGATAACCCCACACTATCACCTTGAGTACTAGATGAGTCCAACAAACACCGAAATTTCATAAAGACATCCAACTCCAAATATAACTCATAACAAGTATTTGAAATCTCTAGCCTAAGTGCCACCATGGTGAGCACGCTGTCACTTTCACACACATGGGGAGAGCAGAGATTCATTAAAGCACTTGAGTAGCAAGGTAGATCTACTAGATTACAAAGCTCATGATCACAATATGATCATGCATAGAGAGAGAGAGAGAGAGAGAGAGAGAGAGAGAGAGATGAACACATAGCTACCGGTAGAACCCTTAGCCTCGAGAGAGAACTACTCCCTCCTCATCATGGGAATCAACAATGGTGATGGAGATGGCGGTGGAGATTGATGGAGATGGCTCCGGGGGCATTTCCCCGTCCCGGCAGGGTGCTGGAACAGGGACTTTCTGTCCCCCGAATCTCCCCTTCGGTGGCGGCGGCGCTGCAGAACTTTTCGTGGCTGGAGGCTTGATGATTTAGGGTTTATGCATCGGGAGGCTTCTTATAGGCGAAGAGACAAGGTCGGTGGGTGGCCAGGGGGCCCACACCACCTGGTGGTGCAGCCAGGGCTAGCCCGCGCCACCACATGGTGTGGCCGCCCTGTGGCCCCTCCCCGTCTCGTCTTCTGGCTCCATGATTCTTCTGGTAAAATATCAACTTTGGCTTTTGTCCGGTCCAATTCCGAGAATATTGATTTTCTGACTTTCCTGGAACCGAAAATAGCAGAAAACAGGCAGCTGGCACTATGGCTCTTGTTAAGAGGTTAGTCCAAGAAATCATATGAAAAGTACTCCAAAGTGTGGACAAAACATAAGAAAGTAGATAAAACCAAGCATGGAACATCAAAAATTATAGATACATTTGCAATGTATCAACACCACCAAGCTTAACTCCTGCTCGTCCTCGAGTAGGTAAGTGATAAAAAGAAAGAATAATTTTTGAGGTGACATGCACCATCAAAGACTTGATCAAAGTATTTGTAAAACATTCAAAGCTGGGATCATAGTACTTCAATCATAACATGAAAGACAACGTTCTAGCAATACGACAAAGAAACTATGATGCAACATGAAAAGGCACAAACAAAAGATTCATGAATAACAATGCTTTGCAAGACGTTTTTTTGTTTCACATATAGAAAACATAGCATAATAGTATTCAGCTTGTCCCTCAATAGAGTAGCAAATATAAATGCATAGGACACCTTCAAAGTTCATAAGAGTGACTAGATACAATAGTTTAAAACAAGCAATATCAAAGTATGCATCAATCAACTAGTCTTGGGACAATGCACATAGAACTAAGAATGGCCACTATGCTCTCAAAGTAAGTGCATAAAGATAGAAGGTGGAGACTCAATGTAATGGTGGAAGAAAAGCCTTTGTAAAAGGAAGTAGGGATTCAAGTGTCATAAAGAGCTTCCAAAAATTATGGTACTTATAGCTTTCAGCTCTCATTGCCCCTATCATAAGCATCTTGAAGGTGATTAAGGTTAAAGTGACACAACTAAGAGGATATGCTTGACAAGTTATAAACCGAAATCTCATGCCCCTTACTTACGAAGATCGATCCTCATGCTACTCAACTTCAGTCACGAGTAAGCTCTTGTCATTGTAAGTATATGTGTATCATTAAGAACCGCCAACGGGGTACCCCTTGCACATGATACGGGAGCTTTCCCATAATCAAAATGATAAGGCAAGCAGACAATGAGCATCTCAGCGATCTTTTTATTTGCAATTTGCATAGGTTTTTATTGAGGATGCTTCATAGAGTGCTCATTATGGTGATGCTGCAAGTTTCCACCATGATTAGGCATGGCTTAGTCTAGCGGCCCAGGCGTTTCTCTAACACACATACAAACTCCATGATCTTACAAGTTCCACTTTTATTTGACACCGCCGGGATCCGTAAGCAAAAGAACATGATATCAACGGGGTACAGAGTACAAGTACAATGTTGAAAGCGTTCCCCATGAAACATGGTTCTGCTAATTTCAACTTATAAAGCGCAAGCATATACGCAACAAAGAAGGACCCAGTGGTTCAAGTTTATTAGATGCAAAAAAGTAAAGTGTGCCATCAAGTTCGTGAGAGCTTTAATCACTAGTTTTCTCATAACAAGTTTAATTTGGAAGGTAAACAAAAGCATGAATATACTTGGAATAGCATAAGCTAGTAGGTAGGTATGGTGGACTCTTTGGAATAACTTGGTTTAGGGAGTTGGATGCATGAGTGGAACTCATACTTGGTTGTGGAGGCTAGCAAAAGACTGGGAGCGACAAACTAAGAGTGCGATAATGGCCATAATCATGCAGAGCGACAAAACATCATTGATCAAAGAATAAAGTGATACTACAAGTTGAAAACTAAAGGATCATAAAGGCTATGGTGACTTGAGATAGTCATAACATGGTGTGAGAATGCGCCAAGTCAACCCAAATAAAGCATCAAAGGAGAATACCACTATACTATGCTTTAATATGCTAAAACAACGCATGATTCATCCAAGGCACATTAAGCAATATCAATTGTTTATAACAAGTCATGCCACAACAAAGAATACTAAGCATAAAGACAAAACAATATCAAGCATTACATGACAAAGCATAAGCCACAGTCAAAAACAAGCTCTCTTTACCACTTAAGCATGAACTTTTCTACTCTTTTCCAATCCAAACCAAACTATTTGAAAACCAATGCATGAAAGAAAGAGGGGGTATAACCAATTTATTCAGCAAACTAAGCAAACCAAGAAAACGAAAAACCAAAACCAAAACGAAAAAGAAGACGCTCCAAGAACAACACAACTGTGCATGAAACAATAAAAATGAAGCGTTTGGAAGAAACCTACGATTTTTATTGATGAAGAAGGGGATGCCTTGGGCATCCCCAAGCTTTGAAGCTTGTACTTCTTGGATTTTTTTTTGGGGTGACACGCGTGGCATCCCCAAGATTGAGCTTTAGTCCATCCTTCATCTTATTACTCATTCCTTCCATACACCTGGATTTTTTCCTTCATACAAAACTTCACACAATCTCATTAGCAACATTAGAGCACTCAAGATAAATAAGTCTTAAGGTTCAGTTCTAACACCAAATAAACTTCCATTAGAACACTAGCTACTGTAGCACTTCCCTCAAAAAGCTCAATTCCCCAAAAGAACTCAAGAAGGAACCAACAAGAAGCAAATGCAAATAATGGCAGAAATCTATCAAAACAGACCAACAGGTAAAGACGAATTTTTTCGAAGACCTTATGTTGCTCAAATCAAAAAGTGTTGAACTAACGAAAGTTAGATAATAACCCGGGGCAGAAGCACAAAAATACACGCCTCAAAAGGACGTATAGAGATTTTACAAGAATTTTTATGGTGAAGCACAAAAATCTGTTTTCGGACAACAACTTTCCCAATCATTACTTCTCTCTCATTAGAGGTTACTCTTGGCACAAAAAGCAAATAAAAAGGATAAGGAGCGGTTATTACTGAAGTAATAACTTCTAAGACTCATCTAAAACTTTTGGGTTATCTCCCAATAAGTACTTTTCTTTAACGCCTTTAAATTAGGCATGATAGTTTGAGAAGATGCTCACATAAGAAATATGAATTGAAGTAAAAGAGAGCATCAAGAAGCAAATTCAAAGCACATTTAAGTCTAACCCACTTCCTATGCATAGGAATCTTGTAAAGAAACAAGTCATGATAGCACAAAGCAACAAGCATAGGAAAGCAAAACAAGTGCAACTTCAAGACTTTCAACATCAAGAGGGGAAACTTAATATTATTGAGATGCATAAAACCATGTTTCCCTCTCTAATAATAACTTTCAGTAGCATCATGAATAAAACTAACAATATAACTATCACATAAAACATTCTTATCATGAGCCACATGCATAAAAGAATTAATACTCTCCACATAAACATAGTCATTCTTATTAATTGTAGCGGGAGAAAATTCAACAAAATAGCTATCATTATTATTCTCATCACCATAATCATTAAATATAGGAGGCATATTGTAATCATAATTAGTTTTATCCTCAATAGTAGGTGGACTGAAAATATCATACTCATCATTGTAATCATCATATATTGGAGGTTTTGTATCATCATAAGCAATAGAATAGCTATCTTCCAAAGCTGGGGAACTAAAAAGATCATTTTCATAAAAACTAGCTTCCCCAATCTTAGACTTCTCCATAGCATTAGAAATAATGGTGTCAAAAGAATTCATAATAATAACATTGCTATTGGCATGCAAATAAAGTTCCATAGGTTTTTTTTAATTTTCTCTTCAAACACTTCATGTCCTCACTCAAGACAAAGACTATAAAGCTCTCTAATTTTGTTGTTGTTTTCCATTAAGCCTAACTAGTGAAAACAAGAAACAGAAAGACAAAATTGCAGAATCTAAAGGAAATAACTTCGAGTACTCACACCAGACAATAGGCGTTTGCCGTAGGAGGTTCTTCTTCTTTAATCCTCCGGTGTGAATACCTTTTACCTTACCTCCCTGGCAATGGCGCCAGAAAATAGGCGTTTGCCGTGGGAGGTTCTTCTTCTTTAATCCTCCAGTGTGAATACCTTTTACCTTTCCTCCCTGGCAACGGTGCCAGAAAATAGCTTGATGTCTACGCACTTCTATTCTTGTAGACAGTTGTTGGGCCTCCAAGTGCAGAGGTTTGTAGAACATCAGCAAGTTTTCCCTTAAGTGGATCACCCAAGGTTTATCGAACTCAGGGAGGAAGTGGTCAAAGGTATTCCCTCTCAAGCAACCCTGCAATCAAGATACAAGAAGTCTCTTGTGTCCCCAACACACCCAATACACTTGTCAGGTGTATAGGTGCACTAGTTCGGCGAAGAGATAATGAAATACAAGTGGTACGGATATAAGACAACAGTGCTAGGAAATAGCTTGATGGTGTGAAAGAGACTAAAGACAAACTGAAATAAAGATGGAAGCAAGCAAACATGTAACAGATTTAATTGCAAACGATGTTTCAATGCTAAGAACAAGGCCTAGGGATCATACTTTCGCTAGTGAACACTCTCATACAAATATCGTCTCTTTATGATACTACTCTTAACTACTCTCCGGTTGGACACTCTAATCGTTGGTAGGGCTATAACAACACACCTCAAAGTAATCCTTTCCCATCTAGATAACCCCACACTGTCACCTTGAGTACTAGATGAGTCCAACAAACACCACAATTTCATAAAGACATCCAACTCCAAATATAACTCATAACAAGTATTTGAAATCTCTAGCCTAAGTGCCACCATGGTGAGCACGCTGTCACTTTCACACACATGGGGAGAGCAGAGATTCATTAAAGCACTTGAGTAGCAAGGTAGATCTACTAGATTACAAAGCTCATGATCACAATATGATCATGCATAGAGAGAGAGAGATAGAGATGAACACATAGCTACCGGTAGAACCCTTAGCCTCGAGAGAGAACTACTCCCTCCTCATCATGGGAATCAGCAATGGTGATGGAGATGGCGGTGGAGATTGATGGAGATGGCTCCGGGGAACTTCCCCGTCCCGGCAGGGTGCAGGAACAGGGACTTTCTGTCCCCCAAATCTCCCCTTCAGTGGCGGCGGTGCTGCCGAACTTTTCGTGGCCGGAGGCTTGATGATTTAGGGTTTATGCATCGGGAGGCTTCTTATAGGCGAATAGGCAAGGTCGGTGGGTGGTCAGGGGGCCCACACCACCTGGTGGCGTAGCCAGGGCTAGCCCGCGCCACCACATGGTGTGGCTTCCCTGTGGCCCCTCCCTGTCTCGTCTTCTGGCTCCGTGAGTCTTCTGGTAAAATATCAACTTTGGATTTTGTCCGGTCCAATTCCAAGAATATTGATTTTCTGACATTCCTGGAACCAAAAACAGCAGAAAACAGGCAGCTGACACTGTGGCTCTTGTTAATTGGTTAGTCCAAGAAATCATATGAAAAGTACTCCAAAGTGTGGACAAAACATAAGAAAGTAGATAAAACCAAGCATGAAACATCCAAAATTATAGATACATTTGCAATGTATCACCCTCTACATTTCCACTTTTAACTATCGCCAATTTTAGGGCCGTGTAAAACTTCGTACATAGAAATTGTGTGTGCGCCCTTTGCATGCGGCTCAATACAGAACTGCCATGGATGGCCCGGGAAAAAACGTGATGTACTGTGCGCGTGTCGCGGTGCACGGTGCAGTCGACTGCGCGGCGCGTTGCACGGTGGCGCAACAAAACATGCCTTGCTTCTATCCACCTTAACTATAGAGCCCCTCTCCGCACACCCACTCCCACTCTCGCTCATTGTCCCCACACAACCCTCTCCACTGTCCCACTAGCATCCACAAATTCCCGACAATACCCCGTCTGTGCCGGCGATGGCCGAGGAGGATAAGGTGGCCATCGTCGCCTCCGTGGCCGCCGGCGAGGAGACGGGCTCCCGTCTCCTCGCTGGTCGCCCTCGACGCATTGAAAGCAGCCGCTGTCCCTGTCCAGGCCCTAGTGGAGGCATCGATGGCAGCTGCCGTTCCCGTCCAGGCCCCCGTCCTAGCTACCGACGGAGCCTCCCGCCGGCGAGGAGGCCCCCGCCGGTCACAAGCAGATCACGCACTTCTTGGGCACCTACGATCCAGATAATTACATCGCTCCGCTGAACCCCTATGACACCGGCATCGACGACCTATGGTCGGAGGTAACTTGGGTTTGCTCCCCTCCCCTGGTTCTTCTACCGTTTGTTAGAAATAATGGGCTAATCTATTTAAAATTTAGCTGGTATTATCATGTTTAATATTCTGGAATTAATCATGGAAATTGTGCCTAATTATCCAACACCATTCCCATCGTTGGATGCTAGATCTTGGTTTATTAGGATTCGCTTGTTCGCATTTCGATTGCTCGATCTTCTTACACCATCTACTCCCCCATTTCCCTTTCTTCCAATAGGTTTCCGGCAGCGATGTCTGCAGCGATGACGAGTCCATTCACACCAAGGCTTGTCAGGTGCCGAAGAGGCTGCAGGCCGGCAAGTACGACGGCTTCCTTAGGGGCCCCTACTACAGCTGCCCCTTCCGCAAGGGGGGCGTCTACTGCTTGACGAGTCGCACCGCCGGCGGCACCGTCTTGAACACCTTACTGAAGCATGCATAGGCCGTGGGCTCCGACATCCACAAAAGTGGCAAGCCCGAGCCCGCGAACATCAATTCCTACATCGCTGAACACCGGGCTCTCTGCATTCACCTCCGAAACCTCCAGCGGGTGGCCATCAAAGAGGGTCGCATGCCTCCAATCAGGCCCAAGGCCCCCAAGTCCAAGAAACTGGGCAGCAAGAAGTGGCAGAAGCACCAGAGGGAGATGGCGGAGGCGCGGGCGCTTGCAGGATGTGCCTGCAGCTATGGCGGCTGCCCCTGCTGCTAAGCAGCTTCTTTCTAGCTATATCCTATTTCTGGCTAAATGCATCGAACCTCGTTAAGCAACCTACTTTCAACCGCTATATCGTATTTAGCTGCGCACAGCTATATCTACATTTGTTTTGTTTTCTGAATGAATGTATTCTACCTGGTGTGATTTGCTGCTCTAGATTTGCTACCCGATCGGAGGCAAAAAGAGGTCCAAAAGGGAACGAAATATCGAAGTGAGAATCTTCTCTAGATTTGCTACCAATTTGGGAAAAATGAAACATATATGTTTAGCGTGAGAGGAAAAGGGCAGTCTTTCAAACTTCCAGTTAAGAAGCTACCATCTTGACAAGCTACAAGACACATACATAAACATAAAACAACGAGGGTTAAATTTATTTTACTAGTATCACTTGATGCGCTAGACATCTTGGCAAGCTAACTGAGTTCCACAAAACAGAAACATAACACTGACAAGTAAAATTTAATTCACTCCTCATCAGACCACTTGAGGCGCTTGCCATCGTTCCTAGGCGACGAACTGCGACCATTCCAGGTACTCCACATCTTACGAACTGCTTTGTCCCAATTGACATCTGACTTGGCTTTCCTATCTTCAGCGTCCTGCGGCACAATTAGCGGTGCATCACAGGCCTGATTGTTGCCGCTAGAAGATGCTGCCTCTCTGTTTGCCTCTTCAGTTGCAGCCTCTCTGTCAGCTGCTTCTTCAGCTGCAAGCTCTCTTTTAGCTGCTTCTGCAGCCTCTCTGTCAGCTGCTTTAGATGCAGCCAATTTCTTTGCATATTCAACTTCAAACTCAGCTATTCCGCATTTTCTACAAAGGGCTCCCCTAAGCTCGTCTTCCCTGTTGCAAATAGGGCAAAACACGAGGTAACGTAGAAAAAATGGATCTTCTTGTATAGCTGGTAGGTCACATAAGCATCTATGGCTGCATACTTTAGGTTTATATCAGACAACGGCCACTCGTTCCAGAAATCGTGCCTATCCGTAGGGAAATCTTCCTTCATTTTGTCGTACGACTCATCGAGGATTCTAGTTGCGAGTGATGCCATTCCATCCTTCTTTGAGCCCCCTAGGATCTTGACAAGACGCTGAATATCGATCTAGTTGTGCGCAGGAATTATAATTTCCTCTTGATACAATTTCGAAAAATCATTTGTTGTGTCGACAGTGCAGAAAACAATTCCCTTTTTTACAAGGAACTGGCGCAGCGCCGGACATTTCCTGTCAGTCCTGAAAGTATGTAGTTTGTCATCACCAAAATTTGAAACTACACATATTTTGTCAATGCAAGATCATCATCTCAATATAATTTTGAAAAGTTTAGTAAATGCAAGATCAAGACTCTCAACATTGTATTGTCATAATTTATTCGGTTTTGCTATTTCTCAGTCGACTAAATGAGTTGCACATTTCTTTTAACTATGGTTGCACTTTTGATTGAGACTAAAGAAAATCTCAGTCGATTGAGACATAGGCAAACCCTAATTTATTTGGTCCTAAGTAAAATCCAGTAGTTGCAAGATGAGCAAGTGGATAAAGAACAAGAGGAGAAAACCCTAAAAGCGGTTAGCTACAGAGAGCAGATCTACAAACCGGGAGAGGTGGTAGATGAGGACGTGTTTCCGCATGGCAAGTTGAATGACAGCGACTTCACTCCCTTCATATGGCTGCTCCGGGGTGTACTCGAGGTCCAATCCCACAAACTTGTCCTCGTCTATCCCAAGCCAACCCTCGTACATCCTCAGGACACGCACCACGGTCTCCTCCTCGTTGGTGTAGACAACGTCTATCTTCTTGTTGTCATGGGTAGTGAAGCTTGTCTCTAGAGTGCGTACATCTTCCATGGCGGCAAGGAGAAGACGAGAAGAAGATAGTAGATGACAGGAAGAAGAAGAGTGGTTTCTACAGGGCAGGGGAACGGTGGAACCGTCAATGCGCTTTTATGGTAGGGGTTAACGATTGGGACGGAAGTCCAAGGAGAGACGCGTGGCGGTGGCCGTCCTAGCTTCTGAGTAAACAAAAAATAATTATAATGCCGATACATGGGCCCTGTTTTGTCATGTCAATACACTGGGTAGGGGGTGTTGTCCTATCCACTGTTCCAACGCTGCAAGCCTACGTGACAGCCACCCCGCCTAAGCGACGGGAGCGACATAACGGCGAACTGACAGGGGGGCCCAACTTGACACCCGTTAGCCTGATTCTTTGTATTGAAACGTAAAGCTGAATTCGTGCCGAAAAAGACCCTCTGAGTATTTGGCACACCAACTGTAGTCATCTCGGCTGATTTCAGGGAACTTGGGTACCGCGTTGCCTGTACGCCAACTTTCGGGCCACAAAATGATATTCTCCATGCAATCACACCACCATGAATTTTAAGTGTGTCAATATAGTGATATAAGGAAGGAACCAATTAGAAGTGGTGGCTCATTCATCTATTTCTTTTCGAATAACTGGACCAGTTAACACCATGGAGCGACGTGAGCATGTGCTGCTCTGTGAAATGACTGCTGTACTTGAAGATGGCTAAAACAAATACAAAACAAGTTACTTAAATAGCAGACTTGGGAAACAAACTACAAGTTCATTTCAAATAAATTTGAAAAGATTTCATGGGACAAAAAATAACAATGCGAGAAATCAACCAAAGTACCTGATATAGACTGATCAAACTAGAATGTGCAAAACATGAATAAACCAATATGAAAACCAAGCCATTATGTTTCTCATAAACTAGTCGGGCACTACAAAACAAAATCTGCCACTATTTTAATCATAGAAAAAAGAGTGCCTCAGTCAACCTGATACAGCCTGACCTATGGTCGTTACCATATCAAGGTCTCCAACTTATGCCAAGTCTTCATGGACTCCAAAGGTGAAGCATATCCTCTATGCGATCCCACTTCCTACCCTATTGAATGGTATACTATGTCATACTCCATCACATGATCATTATAGGTTCATACCTACAAGTACGGAGGCAAGGGAGGAAGCTCAGAACCTCAAGCCTAACATGACTGTGGCTTGGAAGAGCAGAAGAAAGAAGAGCTAGAGAAACTGGCGCCACGACCACTGCCGACCCTCCTACCGTACAGACTGGTGCCAGGTCCAGCGGACCCCACACTGTCTCGACGCCTCGCCGAAGTGACCGCTAGTACACTAATTCAGCATCCTCCGAACAGATCGGTGCCCCACTGAACCAATCTGACGCCAACCCCAGCACCACCGGACTTACCGCTAGATCGGCTTGTCTACGCACAAATCTTGGTTTGATGCCCTGGAATATTCCATTTAGCTACCCTTTTGCCTATTTTATCCCCAAACTACCCCTTGTTTAGTGGCTGGTCTATATATA
Organism: Avena eriantha; assembly: GCA_910589775.1. NCBI lineage: Eukaryota > Viridiplantae > Streptophyta > Magnoliopsida > Poales > Poaceae > Avena > Avena eriantha. Next base: position 361,403,148 of record OU342741.1, read on the forward strand.
GAGCCACCACCCCTCATGTATACCTTAGGCATATATGATAGACTAGAAGACAACCCTCTTGTGGAATCTCTCTAGTTTTGCCTCATCCCTTACAAGGGGACCGACTATCATCACCAACCTCTATGGATTGTGCCTTTGAGCCTTCTTAGTTGCACAAGGACTACATCTTTCATGGTTGTGAGTGTAGTTGTAAAGATCCTCCCAAATATGTTCTTCCCTCTTTTATTGGGATTGATGGGAGCATGTTGACTGATCTTTCCTTGTGAGGATTCTATCGGACCGGTGGTCACCATTCGGGAGAAATAGGCCTTGTATCGTGTGAGTTTGCGTGTGTTCATCGTATTGTTTGAAAGGTGTTGGTTCCCTTCCTCCCTTTCCCTTGCTTTCCCATCGATTTGACCACGAGATCCATAAATATCGGGCCACCCTTGAGGAAAAGGAGATGGTATCAAGTGATCCGCTCTAGGTATATCAAGAAAGTATCTACCACTAGATTTAGAAATCATACCACAAGCTCTTAGAGTAGAGAAACTAAGATGGTGGTCTCCTGCCAATAGTTGGATATTACCTAGGTTGATGTGAAGCGCACGTGAAAGAATGGTGATAACTCCTCCTCCACATATGGGACCACACTGTTGAAGAGCCTGATAATTAAGATAAAATAATAGAAGGCACCCACATTTGGCGTCAAGTTACAGTTTGGAATAGCAGCTCCAGTGAGTATTATCATATCCTCCTCATTAACTCTACTAAACTCAACACGTGCCTGCAAGGTGTTAGCAATAACATAAAACAAATAATGAACACCATGGTGATCAATTTGGTTTCCCTTGGGAATATTTCCATAGATTCTCATTCTATTAAAGTACCCCAAGGGTGATGAATCAAGAATAAAAATGGTAGAGCATATGTCCATGGTGTTGTTGGAAAGCCCAAAATAATGATCCCATTGGTCGAGTGTCAAGGAATACTCATGGCTCATACGGTGGAAGTTGATGCGATCAACTCCTAGCATATGCTCCTCGGAGTAGTAGTGTGAACTCACCACGTGCATCAAAGTACTAAGGAGCTCAAGTGTCAAGTGGCGATATGTGGCGACATCGTGAAAAATAGAGTGATACGGACCAACATTGTTGCATAGGATATCAAAATCATGACGAATGCCTGGTTGGTTGAGGATGTAAGGACACCCCCACTTGGCGGACTTGATCTCTTGGTGCTTGAGACGGTTGAAACGAGTCAGCTAAAACTCCTCTGTGAACTTGATGCCAAATGACTCGGGGGTTAGCGTATCAACGGGTGGTGCGGCTTGTTCCGAAACCACTGCACGTGTACGGCTCCTATTGTTCATCTACGACAAAAAAAATAAAGCTAATTAAAAAATTATCCAATATAAACATATCAAAAATGATCCTCTACACTTCTTACATAAGAAACTCCTCTAAAAGAAAAACTAAGCATGCTCAAGATTAGCTCAAGAACAAGACCTAAGTTTAGATTGATAATGGTGAAAGATTGAGCACGGTTTTGATGCAAATAAGTTGGGGATCAGAGGAGAAACATACCTTAGATCGATTGGGTGCAAGGAATAGAAGAAATAACAGACATAATTGAAGATCTAATGGAGGTAGTTTTGAGTTTGGAGGAAGAAGAAAGAGAAAATTGTAATTTTGGAATTTAGGTTTACCTCTCCCTGGGTTCTTGTCATGTCTAGATACGCGGTACGGGCGGGCGGTACAGCCAGAGCCCGCCCATACCAAGTGTCCAACCTTGGGGTCGAAGGACCCTTCCAGCGATGCACTCGGTATGGTCTCCCGCGCCCGTACTACTGGTCGTTAACATCTCAGTACATTTACCTCAAACTTGATGTTTTGCTCGTGTGTACGGTACTAGTGGACGGTACGGTAAGCTTCGGTCATACCAGTATTCGTTAAGATCACTGTGTCCATAAAAAATCAGAGTTTTCATTTTCTTGTGGCGTGATGTGGTACGGGTGTGTGGTACGGTTGCCTCCGGTCGTACCAGTGCTCATTAGGTTGCCTTGATTTCTTCTCCTCTCGTCAAAGGACCTTCTTGAACACTCTGTAACAACAAAAACAAAACAAAAACTAATCACAAGATTAAAAACTTTATTTCACATGAGTTGCCTCCCATGAAGCGCTTCTAGTTAAGGTCAATTAGCTTGACCCAAGATGGTGATTATTTAGTATTTGCAAGTGGGATACCCACTCCAAAGTAATTAGCTTTTAAAGTGATTATACTGTCATCATCATTAGGCTTGGCCTTCTTCTTCCTGGGGAAGTGGACTATAAAAGGATCTCTAGATGTAAGTCCTATTCTCACATTCCCTTCATGTATATTAATCAATGCTTTAATGGTTCTAAGGAATGGCCTACCTAGAATTATAGGTGATATGGGATCTTCAGGCATGTCCACTATCTAGATATAAGATCAATAATAACATGACATCCTTTGATTTTAACACCTATATTTTATTTTATCCCAACAGCTTGTTTAAAGGTTGAATCAACAAGATGGAGTCTCATTTTAGTTGTTGTAAATGTCCCTAAGTTTAACTTATGAAATAAACTCTTCGAAATTGCTGAGATGCTTGTGCCAAGATCACAAAGTGCAAATATCTCATTAATCCCAATTTTAATAGTGGGCCAAAAATATCTTCTAGCTTATCTAGAATCTTATTAGCTAGTTTCTTATGCTCCATTTCGAGTTCACAAACTTTAGATGCTACTTATTTTATAAATTGTTGGTATGTAGCATCGTTACCTTGTTCTATACCGGGATTATTCATGGTGATCATCTTCAATAAATCTTCCCCGGTATAATATGGTGATGGGGCATTGCTATAATCTAGCTCTTCAGGCTTCTCATCTTTATTTCCTGCCCTCGTAAATTTGAGGTCTTCCAACGGGGTTTGGCTCAGGCTTTCTAGTGAAATTTGCAAGTATGAGAGCTTGGCTCTCAACTACTTTGCCCAATTGTGCCTCCACGGTCTTGGTTCTTTCCTGTAGAGCCTGCACATCATTTCTAATTGCAATGGCCTGGTTAGATAATTTTCCAATACTAGTCTCATGGTTCTCTGTGATTTTAATAAGCATATTATTTTTCTCGGTTTGAGCATGCATGAAAGTTCTAACAGTATTTTCAAAAGATAGATTACCATGATTTATTCCACTATGGTTATCATAATTATTATTATAAGGAGCACCTTCAGGATTAGAATATTGTTTTTGAAAATTTGAGCCAAAGTTTCGACTCTTCCAAGGAGGATTGTAAGGATTACTAGCTATAAAATTGACTTCATTAGCATCAGTAGTGATAGCATTAATTTGGGTACCTTCCTTACCCTTCACAATATTGAGTAACTCATCTACCTTTGCAGTAAGCTCTTCATTACACTCCTCGGTGATTGAATTTACCCTTTTTGAGGATCTTTATACATGCCATTGGGCATGGTTGTTTTGCATATCATCAAGTAGTTTCTTTGCAACACTCAATTGCTTTCCCATGATAGTTCCTCCCCCAGCGGTATCTAGAATAGACTTAGACATTGGGTTAAGACCATTAAAAACAAATGTAATATAAGCCATTCTTCCATTCCATGACTAGGACAGTTCATTACAACTTCTTTCATCCTTTCCCAAGCAAGCGCTAGTGGCTCGCAGACCTCTTGTCTAAAGCTTGTAATGTTGGACCTTAGCTGGATAGTCTTAGATGGAGGGGAAAAATGTCATAAAAATATTAGTACATTCCTCCCAAGATTTAATAGTGCCTTTAGGTAAAGCTAGCAACTAGTCCTTAGCCTTTCCTCTTAGAGAGAAAGGAAATAAACATAATTTAACCGCATTTGGGTCAACATCTTTTATACACATCATGTCGCAAATCTCAGTAAAATTATTTAGTTGCAAACCTGAGTCGTCAGCAGATGAGCCTCCAAATTGGTTCTCTTGAACCAAACTCAAAATGTTAGGCCTAATTTTATAAGTTTCCACATCAACAGCAGGCTGAGTAATAGGTGCACGAATAAATTCATCAGTGGGAGTACCATACTCCCAAAGTTTCTTTTGAGCCATGACTCTTTTTTGGTGTTTTTGAATAAGAGAAATAAATAGACAAGTAACTAATTTTTGGGTTTTCAATAGATAACAAAAAGTAAACTAATAACAAGAAATAAACTGCAAACAAAAATAAAACTAAAAACAAGGTCTCTAGTGACCTCACAAGGATAGTGAATTGCTTCCCTGACAATGACACCAGGAAAAGGGTTGATACCTTCGACCCGGATTTACGGATGTAGTATAGTAGCTTTTTCCCTAGTAGACCCAGGTTTAATCGAATACTTGGGAAACAATGCTAAAAGTACAATAATAAGGCACATCTACAAGACTTGTTTCTTTCTTTTACCTTTGTGCACCGGATCTTTCTAGATTACTTTAGAATGTGGGTTGTTTCAATGGATGTACATAGGCCAGGGTTGAAGATTCACCTACTGCTGCACATCATATAGGATAAAGATAGTAACACACATATTCATGTGTAATCATTTAATATAGATAAAATTTGTGGGCAGCACATCCCAATATACCAGAGCACCTGTGAGTAACAGGCATAGCAATAGTCTTTTGATCCAACTATTCGAGCCGCAAAGCACCGGGCTACAACAATTATTAAGTGAAAACATAGATCAAAGCCTTAAGAAGTGATGTTGCTGTTGTTCCCAAATGGATTGTTAAACGAAGACCAGACTCCCCTTTCTATCACTAGCTTTCCTACGAGATCTCTGTTCACCAAGTATCCCATCTCAAGCCTTTGTCAATCTCTAGGATCTTGGGTACCTACAAGTCCATAGATCGAGACAAGATACAAAGAAACAAAGATACAGATATCTATTCAATCAATACACAATACTCCCATGGATTAGATGCACATAATCGCTGTGAGATTTTACCCTGACCCGTAGCCCGTGAGGACTACTCACTCATAACAATAAGATCAAGGATAGAAAACATTGTGCAAAATACTTACATTGAAATCAAATATTCTTACAATGGTCGCCGAATCACAAAGAGATATCAAGTACAAGCTAATGTCTATGGCTATGGAGAGGATGGAGGGTGGAGAGGATGAACTATGGTGGTGGATCTCCTTAGGTGGTGTTGTGATGCAATCAGAGAATGGCTGCCCTCTACACGGTGGCTGGGACCTCAAAATATATAGTCACCTTCACGAAAGTCATAGGGTTTGACGAGACGAAGCCAACACCACCTGGTATAGGCGGGCCATACATGTAGACCTTGCCCATACAAGTGGTCGTTATGGCCGCTGTCGACTGGTTTTTGCTCCAGAATTACTTAGCCATGTGGACTTCCTCAAAATGTTCATTAATGGCTCTTGATTTCTCCTTAAATGCATGATTTCCTACACAACACAATTCAAAACAATGGATTGCACATCTTTGCAATAATTAGTCATTAGTAGTAAGGGTAGAGAGATTCTTGGTCAATTACTTGACAAATAACAAAGTTTAAACATAGAGAAAGATGGCTATTTTCATAGCCATCACCATGCTATAAACGTTTTGTGTATCCGGCCATTGCTTGCAATATGATGAATAATTGATATTTCAAATGTTTTTCTCGCAATGATGATAAAATTGCTTGTAGTGTTGTGACAAACTTGATGAACAATTTCTCTTTCTATATGTTTGTCGGCAACAATGATATTGCTTCGGACATGCTTTGTCATGATAGTTATTCAATTTCTCCCGTTGATTGCAATAAGTTGAACAATTTCTCTTTCACTTGTTTTCCTTGCAACAATATTTATCATATGCGTTACAATGAGAGTGCCCTATAGCATTCTCAACTTTTGGATATTTTGGTGATTGCTATTATAAGCATCTTCACCATTTGCACATAATTTCAACTTGATTGACAATAATGGTGATGTGCACAAAAACAGATACATCATGATGGATGATGTGTTTCTCTACCATGCACACACGTTCTTACTTTTATCTATGTTGTGTGTAGGTACCCGTACTATAATGTCAACCTTAGTTGAGCACGAGTTGAAAAAACGAGCTCTTGGGAGCATCCCCATGTGAGTTCAAGACCGAACCCGGCTCTAATACCTTTCCCATGCTTTGCATCTTTCATATTGAAAAATTCTTATTTCCTATGGTTTTCTTGCAAGCATGTTGATGGTATTCTTTCACCATATGACAATTGTGTCTCTTTGCTATGAAATATTGATGCTTTGTATGTTGCAACAAGAATGTTGAACAATTTCTCTTTCTGATGTTTTGTGTGCAACCATAATGTCATGAACATGTATTGTCATGAGAGCTTCCAAGTACCTTGTAATGTTGTGGCAACAAACATAAGGACAAATTGATTTTTTCTATGGTTTGTTTGCAAGCATGTAGTTTTTGCTTGTGCTTGTGATACTCATATTTCCACAATCTTTGATTTTGATGATTTGCGTGTGGCATCCAACATTTTGAACAATTTCTCTTTCCAATGGTTGGTTTGCACACATAATGATTTTGTTTTGGATATTCTTTCTCATTTGTTTTTGCCGAATTATCCTAGTCATGCATCAAAGATGTTGATCAATGTTTTAGTCCAATGCTTTGAGTGCCACACTAAGATGATTTATGGAGCTTTTGAGTTTCCACATTTGGATGATGTTCAAACAAATACCATGCACATTGAACTTGCATATGCATTCGATTTGCTATACATGTATTGTGCTAATAGTGTTGTTAACAAGAATGGACATGCCACAAATGACATGATCCTCTATCACACACGGAAATATTTTGCTTGGTCTTTGTTGTGTGAAGGTACAAATGCATACACGTCAACCTCTTCCAACCACGAGTTGACAAGAAGAAATGTAGAGAGTTACCTATGGATGCCTTCTACGAGCTATCTCTACTCCCTAAGGTGACTTCCTTCTACTTAAGTAATAAGGACTAATGCTATAATCTTCATGAATTGGCTACTCTTTGAGTGTTGCTTCGCTTTTGTTGTGAGCTTTGTAGGCTTCATAGAAAGTGAAGGAATATAAAAGTGTTACCACATCAATCTTCTTGATGATGACTATATGGTGAACCCTAGAATCAAGAATGTCTCGATCTCCTCTACATGGTGATGAGTGTATAGAATTGAGGACGACTCTTTTTGAAGGGGGAGCTGATACGGCCTGAACTATGGTCGTTACGATATCAATGTCTCCAACTTATGCCAAGTCATCATGGAATCCAAAGGTGAATCATATCCTCTATGCGAGCCCACTTCCTACCCTATTGAATGGTATACTACATCATACTCCATCACATTATCATTATAGGTTCACACCAACAAGTACGAAGGTAATGGAGGAAGCTCGGAACCTCAACCTTGACAAATCTGTGGCTTGGAAGACGAGAAGGAAGAAGAGCTAGACAAACCAGCACTAGGCCCTGCGCCGCCGACCCTTCCGCTGGACAGACCGACACCAGGTCTTACGGACCCCGCACTGTCCCAGCACCCCTTCAAAGTGACCGCTAGTACACGAGTATGGCATCCACCGAATGGATTGGCGCCCCGTCGAACCAATCTGATGCCAACCCCGGTGCCACCGGACTTACCGCCAGATCAGCCTGTCTGCGCATAGATCTGGGTTTGATACCCAAGAATATTCGCTTTACGCACAGGCAATGTCTAGGCCTCCTCCGCATCCTCGTGGGTCACGTCGAGGTCATCGAAGGTGCTGCGCTTGCAGTGGGTGTCGACAATGGGGAAGCAGATCTTGGGAGTGTGAGGATAGGAGCAGAGCACTTGACCACATCATCCGCGGAGCAGATCCGGGGAGGTCGATGATGTGCTTGGTGCGTCGGACGAGAAGGTCGGTTAAGCAGATCAAGTGTGGTGGGTACGCCGAGTAAAGTGCAACGGGGATGTTTCAGACGGTGACGTATTCCTGGAGGAGAGAGGGGTGGGGTAGGGTTTTTCAGGGGGGTGAGGGGCTCGCGTGCGGGAAGGGGGTATTCCGAATCTAGGATTTAGAGGTACTACTAGTATTGTACTGGGAAAAATACGAGTGAAGCCCCCCACCCACCGAATTCATTGGGGTCGAATAGGAATTTCGAAGTATCTGAAACTCTGGGGCACGAAATATGTCCGGATAGATAGGAGAATTTGCCACTTTATTTTGGTTTTGAATTTGGTCATTGTGCATGTAATAATAGAAAAATGGTAGGCTGTACTCCCTCTATGTTTAGGAATCCAAAGCCGTACTTCCTCTCTGTTCAGAAATCCAACACCTCAACTGATCATCCATGGCCGTAGTCCCTATGTGTAACACCCCGGACTCTCCGTGCCCGGGTTGTCACCCCTGGCAGCTTACTAGGATCTCTAGACTGGCCCCACAGACCAACACTAGTCTTTTCTACGCACTTTGGCCTCACTAGTGCGAACCCGGTACCCACTTCCCGGTCGGTCACTCATACGTTGCTAACGTATCCATAATTTTTGATGTTCCATGCTTGGTTTTATCTACTTTCTTATGTTTTGTTCCAACTTTGGTGTACTTTCTATACACTTTTTTGGACTAACCTATTAACAAGAGCCAGAGTGCCAGCTGCCTGTTTTCTGCTGTTTCTGGTTCTAGGAAAGTCAGAAAATGAATATTCTCGGAATTGGATGGGACAAAAGCCAAAGTCAGTTTTTCACCGAGGGACACAAGGAGCCAGAATACGAGACAGAGAGGGGCCAGGGGCGGCCACACCACCTGGCCGCGTGGCCCAGCCTGGCCCGCGCCTAGGGGTGGTCTGGCCACCTGCGTCACCTCCTCGGCCTCCCCTTTCGTCTATAAGATGCCTCTGATACAGAAACCCTAAGTACCCAATCAAAATTCCACGAAAGAGTCTGTAGTCGCCATCATCTCCATCCCTAGATCGGGAGGGATCTGAAGCTCTTCCCGGCACCCTGCCGGAGAGGGGAGAATTCACCCTGGAGGCCTTCTTCATCACCATGCATGCCTCCGATGTGATGCGTGAGTAGTTCATCTCTAGACTACGGGTCCATGTAGTAGCTAGATGGCTGGTTCTCCTCCTTTGTGCTATCATGTTTAGATCTTGTGAGCTCCGTTCATGATCAAGATCATCTATTTGTAATTCTACGTGTTGTGTTTGCGGGGATCCGATGGATATTGAGATGCTATTTCAGATTGATTATTGATTCTATCATGTCTTTGTTATTTGTGATCTTGCATGCTTTCCGTTGTTAGTAGCTATCTTGGCCAAGTAGATGCTAGTAACTCCAAGAGTTAGTATTTATGCTCGATAGTGGGTTCATGCCTCTAGTAATTTGGGGAAGTGACAGAAATCTCTAAGGTACTAGATGTGCTGTTGCTACTAGGGAGAAAACAACAATCCTTTGTTCATAAAACACTCATATTGTTTACTTTACACGCAATGCGTAATGCAATTATCGGTTGCTTGCAACTTAATACTTGAGGGGGTTCGGATGATAACCTGAAGCTGGATTATTAGTCATAGATGCAGTTGGATTACAGTCTATGTATAATGTTGTAATGCCCAATCGAATCTCAAAGGAGTCAAGATGAGTAGTATATGCATGTATGCTTTCTCGATGTTTGTCAATTGCCCCGTTTTAATTTGTTCACCCAACATGTCATCTATCTTAAGGAGAGCCACCACTAGTGAACTATGGACCCCGGTCCTATCTTTTACTATCAATTGTTTACTTCTTTGTGTTTACTTTCTTGCAAACTATTACTTTCTTCCACTCAATACGTTTAATCCTTTGTTTTCAGCAAAACAGGTGAGATTGACAACCTCAATGTAAGTTGGGTGCAGAGTTCTGTGGTTGTGTTGGGCAGGTCTCCACGTTGCTACTGATGCTGGTAGTGCGCCCTGCCAAAGTCCAGCTAGCAACACCTTTGGGGTGTTTCCTTGCTCATACTAGTTCGATTAAACCTTGGTTTCATAACTGAGGGAACCTTGATGCTGTGCTCATCATACCTTCCTCTTGGGGTTCCCCAACGAGCTCGAGATATCTCCGGCCATCAAAGCTTTTTCTGGCGCCGTTGCCGGGGAGTCAAGGACATCTTCACAAGGGGAGTCCCTCATAACCAATCTCTTTACTTTGTTATTTTTTTTTTGGTTAGTTTACTTTTTGCTTTGTTTGCTTGTTTCTTTATCAAAAACACAAAAAAAATTAGTTTTACTAGTTTGCTTTCTTTATTAAAAACACACAAAAATGACTACTCTGGAAAATACTAAGTTGTGTGACTTCACTAGCACCAACAACAATGATTTCATGAGGACGCCTATTGCTCCACCTGTTCCTCAAGCTACTTTCTTTGAAATAAAACCTGCTTTACTCAATCTTGTTATGAGAGAACATTTTTCTAGTATTGGTAATGAAGATGCTGCTGCTCATCTAAATAACTTTGATGAACTTTGTGATATGCAAAAGCATAGGGATATAGATGGAGATATTATTAAGCTTAAATTGTTTCCTTTCTCTTTGAGAGGAAAAGCTAAAGAATGGTTGAATTCCTTAACTAGGAATAGTATTGATTCTTGGACTAAATACAAAGATGCTTTCATTGGAAAATACTATCCTCTTGCTAAGATTATATCTATGAGAAGTGAAATAATGAAGTTTAAATAATCTAATAATGAACATGTTGCTCAAGCTTGGGAAATAATGAAATCTTTGGTAAAGAATTGTCCCACTCATGGACTGACTGCTTGGATGATTATCCAAACTTTTTATGCAGGATTGAACTATTATTCAAGAAATCTATTGGATTCTGCTGCTGGAGGTACCTTTATGATCATTACTTTGGGTGCTGCAACAAAGCTTCTAGATAATATGATGGTTAACTATTTTGAATGGCATACTGAAAGAGCTCCACAAGGTAAGAAGGTAAATTATGTTGAGGAAACCTCCTCCTTGAGTGATAAAATTGATGTTATTATGTCTATGCTTGTTAATGGGAAAGCCCATATTGATCCAAATAATGTTCGCTTAGCCTCTTTGGTTGCTCAAGAAGAGCAAGTTGATGTGAACTTTATAAGAAATAAAAATTTTAGCAACAATGCCTACTGGAATAATTTTGGTAACAACAATTATAGGTCATATCCTCCCAACAATGGTAATGCTTATGGAAATTCCTACAACAATAATAGGATTACTCCCTCTGAACTTGAAGTTATGCTTAAAGACTTTATTAGTAAACAAACTACTTTCAATAAAACTATTGAGGAGAAACTCTCTAATGCTAAAAGAAATATAGCATCATTGGATGAAGCTCAATCTTGTTTGAATAAAATGACTGAAACTAATGAGAATCCCTTTGCAGCTACTAATGCCATACAAGTTAGAATTGATGAAAATGTTAGACTACTAGTTGAATTGCATGCTAAGTGGGAAAGAGTAGATGAAATTGCTAGAAACATTAGTGTTTCTACTATCACTACCACTAGTGTTGAGGATAGTAATAGCTCTACTACTTTACATGATAATTATGATTTTGATCTTGATGGTTGCAATATCTCTGAAGTTATTAAGTTCCTACAAAAGCTTGCTAAAAGTCCTAATGCTAGTGCAATGAATATGGCCTTTACAAAACACATTACTGATGCTCTCATAAAGATTAAAGAAGAAAATATGAAACATAAAGCTTCTATTCCTATAAAACAAGAAGATGGGTGGGAACCCATCATTAATATGAAAGTTAATGATTTTGATTTCAAAGCTTTATGTGATCTTGATAGTAGTGTTTCTATTATGCCTAGAATGATTTATGATATGCTTGATTTGCCACCATTGGAAGATTGTTATTTGAATGTCCCACTTGATGATAATGCTAAAAAGAAACTCATGTGGAGTATTAATGATGTTCTTATTATGGTTAACAATGCCTATGTTCGCGTTGATTTCTATGTTTTGGATGTTGAATGCAATGCTTCTTGTCCTATTACTTTGGGAAGACCTTTTCTTAGAACTGTTGGTGCCATTATTGATATGAAAGAAGGCACCATTAAATATCAACTCCCACTCAAGAAGGTATAGAACACTTCCCTAAGAAGAGAGAGAAGATTTATTTTGCCTCTCCTATGTAAACAAAATTTTCTCTTGATGCTTCTTCATTTGAGAACACTTGATTCTTTTTCTTGCTTCTTATGCCTAACTTAAAGGCGTTAAAGAAAAGTACTTATTGGGAGATAACCCAAAAGTTTTAGATGAGTCTTGGAAGTTATTACTTCAGTAATAACCGCTCCTTATCCTTTTTATTTGCTTTTTGTGCCAAGAGTAACCTCTAATGAGAGAGAAGTAATGATTGGGAAAGGTGCTGTCCTGCAACAGATTTCTGTGCTTCACCGTAAAAATTCGTGTAATATCTTGTACGTCTTTTTGAGGCTTGCATTTTTGTGATTCTGCCCCAGGTTGTTATCTAAATTTTTCAACACTTTTCGATATGAGCAACAGAAGGTCTTCGAAAAAATTCGTCTTTACCAGCTGGTCTGTTTTGACAGATTTCTGCCATTATTTGCATTTGCTTCTTGTTGGTTCCTTTTTTAGTTCTTTGGGGGAATTGAGCTTTTTGAGAGAAGTTCTACAGTATCTTGTGTTTTAATGGAAGTTTTATTGGTGTTGGAACTTAACCTAAGGACTTATTATCTTGAGTGCACTAATGTTGCTAGTAAAGATTGTGTGAAGTTTTGTATGAAGGAAAAATTTCAGGTGTATGGAAGGAATGAGTAATGAGATGAAGGATGGACTAAAGCTCAAGCTTGGGGATGCCACGCGTGTCACCCCAAGAAATATCCAAGAAGTACAAGCGTCAAAGCTTGGGGATGCCCAAGGCATCCCCTTCTTTATCAATAAAAATCTCAGGTTTCTTCCAAACACTTTATTTTTATTGTTTCATGCACAGTTGTGTTGTTCTTGGAGCGTCTTCTTTTTCGTTTTCATTTTGGTTTTTCGTTTGCTTGGTTTTCTTAGTTTTCTGAATAAATTGGTTGGACCCCCTCTTTCATACATTGGTTTTCAAATAGTTTGGTTTGGATTGGAAAAGAGTAGGAAAGTTCATGCTTAAGTGGTAAAGAGAGCTTGTTTTTGACGGTGGCCTATGCTTTGTCATGCATGCTTGATATTGTTTTGGCTTTATGCTTAGTATTCTTTGTTGTAGCATGACATGTTATAAACAATTGAGATTGCTTAATGTGCCTTTGAAGAATCATGCGTTGTTTTAGCATATTAAAGCATAGTATTGTGGTATTCTCCTTTGATGCTTTATTTGAGTTGACCTGGCACATGCTCACACCATGTTATGACTATCCCAAGTCACCATAGCCTTTATGATCCTTTAGTTTTCAACTTGTAGTATCACTTTATGCTTTGATTAATGATGTTTTGTCTCTCTGCATGATTATGGCCATTATGGCTTTCTTAGTTGGTCGCTCCCAGTCTTTTCCTAGCCTCCATAACCAAGTATGAGTTCCACTCATGCATCCAAATTCTAAAACCAAGTTATTCCAAAGAGTCCACCATACCTACCTATTAGCATTTGCTATTCCACGTATATTCATGTTTTTATCTACCTTTCGAATTAAACTTGTTATGAGAAAACTAGTGATTAAAGCTCTCACGAACTTGATGGCACACTTTACTTTCTTGCATTTAATAAACTTGAGCCATTGTGTCCATCTTTGTTGCGTATATGCTTGCGCTTCATAAGTTGAAGTTAGCAGAACCATGTATCATGGGGAACGCTTTCAACATTGCACTTGTACTTTGTACCCCGTTGATATCATGTTCTTTTTCTTATGGATCCCGGCAGTGTGAAATAAAAGGGGAAATTGTAAGATCATGGAGTTTGTATTTGTGTTAGAGAAACGCCTGAGACGCTAGCCTAAGCCATGCCTAATTATGGTGGAAATTTGCAGCATAACCATAATTAGCACTCTATGAAGCATCCTCAATAAAAACCTATGCAAATAGCAAATAAAAAGATCGACGAGATGCTCATTTTCTGCTTGCCTTGTCATTTTGATTATGGGATAGCTCCTGTATCATGTGCAAGGCATACCTCATTAGCGGATGATACATATGTACTTACAACGACAAGAGCTTACGTGTGACTAAAGTTGAGTAGCATGAGGTTCGGTCTTTGTAAGTAAGGGGCATGAGATTTCAGCTTATAACTTGTCAAGCATATCCTCTTAGTTATGTCACTTTAACCTTAATCACCTTCAAGATGCTTATGATAGGGGCAATGAGAGCTGAAAGCTAATAAGTACCATAATTTTTGGAAGCTCTTTATGAAACTTGAATCCCTACTTCCTTCTATGAAGACCTTTCTTTTACTTTTATGTTGAGTCTCCACCTTCTATCTTTATGCACCTACTTTGAGAGCATAGTGGCCATTCTTAGTTCTATGTGCATTGTCCCAAGACTTGTTGATTGATGCATATCTTTGATATTGCTTATTTTAAACTATTTGTATCTAGTCACTCTTATGAGCTTTGAAGGTGTCCTATGCATTTATGTTTGCTACTCTATGAGGGGCAAGCTGTATTCCACTATGCTATGTTTTCTTTATGTGAAACAAACAAACGTTTTGCAAAGCAGTGTTATTCATGAATCTTCTGTTTGTACCTTTTCATGTTGCAACATAGTTGCTTTGTCTTATTGTTAGAATTTGTCTTTCATGTTAAGATTTAAGTACTATGATCCCATCTATCAATGTTTTACAAATACTTTGATCAAGTCTATGATGGTGCATGTCACCTCAAAAATTATTCTTTCTTTTTATCACTTACCTACTCAAGGACGAGCAGGAGTTAAGCTTGGGGATGTTGATACATTGCTAACGTATCCATAATTTTTGATGTTCCATGCTTGGTTTTATCTACTTTCTTATGTTTTGTTCCAACTTTGGTGTACTTTCTATACACTTTTTTGGACTAACCTATTAACAAGAGCCAGAGTGCCAGCTGCCTGTTTTCTGCTGTTTCTGGTTCTAGGAAAGTCAGAAAATGAATATTCTCGGAATTGGATGGGACAAAAGCCAAAGTCAGTTTTTCACCGAGGGACACAAGGAGCCAGAATACGAGACAGAGAGGGGCCAGGGGCGGCCACACCACCTGGCCGCGTGGCCCAGCCTGGCCCGCGCCTAGGGGTGGTCTGGCCACCTGCGTCACCTCCTCGGCCTCCCCTTTCGTCTATAAGATGCCTCTGATACAGAAACCCTAAGTACCCAATCAAAATTCCACGAAAGAGTCTGTAGTCGCCATCATCTCCATCCCTAGATCGGGAGGGATCTGAAGCTCTTCCCGGCACCCTGCCGGAGAGGGGAGAATTCACCCTGGAGGCCTTCTTCATCACCATGCATGCCTCCGATGTGATGCGTGAGTAGTTCATCTCTAGACTACGGGTCCATGTAGTAGCTAGATGGCTGGTTCTCCTCCTTTGTGCTATCATGTTTAGATCTTGTGAGCTCCGTTCATGATCAAGATCATCTATTTGTAATTCTACGTGTTGTGTTTGCGGGGATCCGATGGATATTGAGATGCTATTTCAGATTGATTATTGATTCTATCATGTCTTTGTTATTTGTGATCTTGCATGCTTTCCGTTGTTAGTAGC
Source organism: Avena eriantha (assembly GCA_910589775.1). Lineage (NCBI taxonomy): Eukaryota > Viridiplantae > Streptophyta > Magnoliopsida > Poales > Poaceae > Avena > Avena eriantha. The sequence goes on from OU342741.1 coordinate 361,418,840, forward strand.
TATCTTGGCCAAGTAGATGCTAGTAACTCCAAGAGTTAGTATTTATGCTCGATAGTGGGTTCATGCCTCTAGTAATTTGGGGAAGTGACAGAAATCTCTAAGGTACTAGATGTGCTGTTGCTACTAGGGAGAAAACAACAATCCTTTGTTCATAAAACACTCATATTGTTTACTTTACACGCAATGCGTAATGCAATTATCGGTTGCTTGCAACTTAATACTTGAGGGGGTTCGGATGATAACCTGAAGCTGGATTATTAGTCATAGATGCAGTTGGATTACAGTCTATGTATAATGTTGTAATGCCCAATCGAATCTCAAAGGAGTCAAGATGAGTAGTATATGCATGTATGCTTTCTCGATGTTTGTCAATTGCCCCGCTGTAATTTGTTCACCCAACATGCCATCTATCTTAAGGAGAGCCACCGCTAGTGAACTATGGACCCTAGTCCTTTCTTTTACTATCAGTCTACACTCAACTGTTTACTTCTTTGTGTTTACTTTCTTGCAAACTATTACTTTCTTCCACTCGATACGTTTAATCCTTTGTTTTTAGCAAAAACGGTGAGATTGACAACCTCACTATAAGTTGGGGGCAGAGTTCTGTGGTTGTGTTGTGTAGGTATCCACGTTGCTTTTGACGCCGATAGTGCGCCCTACCAAAGTCCAACTAGCAACACCTTTGGGGTGTTTCCTTGCTCCTACTGGTTCGATTAAACCTTGGTTTCGTAACAGAGGGAAACTTGCTGCTGTGCTCATCATACCTTCCTCTTGGGGTTCCCTAACGAGCTCAAGATATCTTGGGCCACCAGTCACCCATCCTCAGATTGCTCTAGGCCAACCACGCTAAACCTCAGAGTTCTTTTCACGTGAGCTTCCAGAAAATAAGTTGCAACTTGCTTCTTGGTATGGGTATCATATCAATCCTGTTAAGCCATATGCCAGGGTCTCACATACACCCACCCTTAGATGATTGACGTCCTCGTTGATCAAACACAAGCCAGGAACGTCCCTTCTTCGCACACGTCTTTGCGTCCAGTGCCAACACACGTGACATGCTGTGACCACTCTGGGCCACACGCGCCATGCTCCACATGTTTCGCCACTGATCCGCACATGCCCATGTAACCACGAGGATCAGCTTTGATACCACTTGTAACACCCTGGAGTCTCCATGCCCGAGCTTTACTACGATCTCTAGACTGGCCCCACATACCAACACTAGTCTTTTCTACGCACTTTGTCCTCAGTCATGCGCACCTGGTACCCACTTCTCGGTTGGTCACCCATCCTCAAATTTCTATGGGCCAACCATGCTTAACCTCAGAGTTATTTTCATATGAGCTTCCCGGTCGGTCACCCATCCTCAAAAGAAGTTGCAACTTGATGGTACGAGTATTGTATCAATCCTATTAAGCCATGCACTAGGGTCTCACACTATGTTCAGGAATCTCGAAGATATTATACTGTGCAGCCATTGCCAAGGGCTAATTAATTGGGAGTAATACAAATCAGATGTTAATAAAGACGAGGCAAATCTCCACACAAAAAATGAGGCAAAACAAATACTGATGCAAACTATCATAACGCACCCACACGCACAAACGGACCCGCACATAGCTGCAACAACTTTGAATATAGTCTCTTTGTTCCACAATATAAGCCTTTTTAGCAAATAAGGGTGGAAGGATTTATTTAAACGTTTTTGCAAGACAGGTTTACAAATAAGTGGTTAATGACATGGCAATTTCATCACATAAACACAAACCCGCATAACAAACATACATCTTATAAAACAAACTTGAAAGACCGGGCTACTACTAGCAGCTACTATTGTGGAGCTATAGAACAAACAAGGGTACATACACAGTTGATTTGTCATTGACAAGGGGTAACCTCGGCAATTCCCATGGTTATGGACCTAGGGTTTCATGGAAAAGAGAATGTTGGGGATTTCGTCAGCTGATTAGACAAACAAGGGAGTCGAAGTCATCTGATTGCTTATGATCAAACTGATTATAGATTTCTCAAGGATTTTTCGGTGCCTCTCCTTTGGTTCCTCCCAGCCTATATATAATAGGCTGGGTCATGAGGCTGTATATAGATAGGTTACAATCTTACAATTACAACACTAATACAATGTCGGTTTCTATTTCCTTATTTAGCAAGCTATGCTTTCCGTAGGATGCTTCCTGGTCCTTCTTCTTGGGCTTCATGGGCTATGAGCCATCATGTAACTAGGGGTAACTAATGATAAGAACCTGAGTAGTCATATCCATGTCAGTAGCCCCCAAGACTCCATCCGAATCGTGGATTTGGGTTCAGTCTCAAAGACAATTTTATCATAAACCGGAGTTTTTTCTTTTGTTCAAATCGTTGTAGGGATTTGGTACAACAGGCCTAATCCATCCGATGGATCGGGAATTAGTTAATTTCTCTAGGGAAAAAACACTATGAACCTACATCAAATTCAAGTCCCTAGGCCTGAAGTCGGAGTTTTTTTGGTGATTGAGTTCGGGACGTTGAGGTCTTATCGAATACTAAATTCTACCTCTATTGTTTCGGGTACCTAACGTGTTCGTCAGGGTTTTTCATCGTATCATTGATACAAATAAGATAGATCTTGGGGTCTTACCTTCATGTCATGGACACGACATTCAGACTTGTTTGTCACGTCAGGCACGGTCCGAGATTTTTTGAAATTTTATCAACTGCCTTGTTTGGGTGTTGGAGTTGCTGAAGTTGTTAGCTTTTTATTTTTTGGGTAATGTATATAAGCACTCCCGATGGGACGAACTGTTTGAGGATACGATGATGTAATGCTCATAGGTTCGTATTTTTCGACTCCATTGGAGTTTTTATTTTATCGGGTGTCCTTTTAACACATGAAGATAATAGTTCTTCGGGTCATGTTTTTGAGCTTATATGTAGAGCGAAGTTTTTCTATCAGGTGCATGACCTCGCTCTCGATGGGAGTAGCCACCGAGGCTAGAATCGAATATTTATATTCAATTGTAGGCTCAAGTCTCTAGTCATCTGATGAAATTTTCAACATAGGTCTTCTTTTTCTAGAATCATCATAACGTCTTTATCAGGTGCGCGACCAGTACTCCCGATGAGAGTAGCCCCCGAGACTATGTTCGGATGCTTGCATCGGAACATAGGCTCACAATTATGACTCTTTTTTGTCTATTTAACCTAATATTGCGACAACTTATGCAAGCATCAATATATTCTTATTGATGGAGCCTCTTAGTATAAGAGAAGAAAAATAAAGATGGGTTTATAAGAACTTATCTTTTACTGTAAAGCTAAATGTGAAGGTACATGTTTTGGCATAATTGCCTGGCCATTGGCCTTTAGTTAATGTAAATTACAGGAATAAAATTCTAAGCATAGAAACGTCGTAGCTGTGCAACGTTCCATGGATTGGAGTACTTGACTCCTGTTTTCTTGTCCTGGAGCTGATATATCCCACCGAGGATTACTTCTGTAACAATGTAAGGCCCTTCCTGTGGTGATTTCAGCTTTTGGTGACCATCTTGCTTAAGGCGAAGGACCAAGTCCCCTACGACGAAAGACACGGGAAGCAATCGTCGGTTATGGTAGTTGCGTAGGTTCTGCTGATAGATGGTTGTTCGTGGTAAAGAAATGTCGTGAGCTTCATCGAGCGTGTCAATTTCATCTTCAAGTGCTTCTTAGGATGCTTCTTCATCATATTCCACTACTCGAGGAGACTCGTCAGTTACTTCGACTGGAAGGACGGCTTCTGTGCCATGGACTAGAAAGAAGGGTGTTTCTTGTGTTGAATTGTTTGGGGTAGTTCGTATGCTCCATAGGATGGAGGGCAACTCATCTACCAAAACTCTTTTTGCTCTGTCGAGTGGTGCTAACAGTCTTTTTCTTGATACCATTGGTGACGAGACCATTGGTCTTTTCTACCAGCCCATTGGTTTGCGGGTGAGCAACTGAAGCATAGCTTACTTTTATATCCATCTCCTTGCAGTACTACTTGAACTCGTTGGAGGTGAAGTTAGTTCCATTGTCGGTGATGATGCTGTTTGGTACCCCAAATCAGAAAACTATGGACTTGATAAAGCTCACAATCGACATTACATCTTGACTAGTGACGGGCATTGCCTCAATCCATTTGTAAATTTGTTGACTACTACTAGTAGAAAGATGTGCCCTCCTAGCGAAGATTTATGAAGTTTTCCCACCACATCAAGCCCCCATTGAGCGAATGGCTAGGCAAGGGGTATGGGGTTTGGTTCTGCAGTAGGTGCATTGGGTTTTGTTGTGAAACTTTGACATGCTTCACATGTTCGTATGATATCTTTTGCATCTTGTACTGCTGTGAGCCAATAAAATCCTACTCGAAAGGCCTTGGCCGCAATTGCTCGGCTGCTAGCATGATAGACACATACTCCTTCATGAATATACTTGAGGATGAGATTCCCTTCCTCGGGTGTAATGCATCGTTGTAGCACTCCCAAGATACTTCTTTTGTATAGTTCTCCTTTAATGATTCTGAACACATTTGATGAACGTGTGATTCATCGTGCTTCTATTACATCTTAGAGGAGTTCTCCTCTCATCATATATGTTACATATGGCTGCATCCATGTGGGCTCTATTATCATGACTTCGTCGAGTTCCAGCTCTTCATCAGGGATTTCCTCCGTGTTTTCAGGTATTGGTGCAGCCCCCGAGTCTTTTTTAGTTTTGACCTTATTTCGTGTATTTGGCGCCATGACGTTAGAGACCCTTTTGGCTTTGATGGAACATTCTGTTATTTCTTCCCAAAAAACTTCAAGTGGTACTGGGAAGCAGAGAGATCCAATATTTTCCAAATTGTCGGCTTCCTCGTTGCTTGCCCTACCTATGTTCAATACTTCACACCCATCAAATTGAGCTTCCATGATGCTGTATAGGTCATGGTAGGCAATCATGTTATCATTGACAACATCACATTTGTTCATTGCTTGTTGTGCCATGAGATATGAGGGACCAAATATTTTTAAGCGTGTTGCACCGCAAGCTTTAGCCATACGCATACCATGCAACATGGTTTCATATTCAGCTTCATTGTTTGACACGTTTGCAAAACTCATCCGAAGTACATAGCACATTTTATCGCCTTGAGGTGACACTAGTATGACCCTAGCTCATGCTCCTTCTGTCCATTTGGACCCATCGAAATACATTGTCCATGCGCTGGAGAGGTCTGGGGGCCCTGCGCATTGTAGTTTTGTCTACTCATTAATAAAGTCGGGCATAACTTGGGACTTTATTGTTTTTCGTTTCTCATACATGATATCTCGAGGGCATAACTCAATGCCCCATAGAGATACGCGTTTTGTGGCTTCTAGATTGTTGAGAATATTGGAAAGAGGTGCCTCATTGACTACTATGATTGGATGCTCTGAAAAACAGTGGCGCAATTTGCATGCTATCATAAAAACTCTGTAAGCTAGCTTTTAGTAGTGCGGATACCTTTGCTTGGATAGCGAGAGGACCTCTCTTAAGAAATAAACTGGTCTTTGGACACCATGAGTTTTTCCTTCTTCGGGTCACTCGATGACTAAAGCTATGCTTACCACTTGATTAGTGGCGGCGATGTAAAGTAGCAAGGATTCTTTTTCTCTTGGAGACACGACAATAAGGGATGTCAAAAGTGTTTTATTTAAGTCTTCAAAGGCTCGCCGTGCTTCCTCCATCCATTCAAATTTATCTGATTTCATCATGAGGGCGTAAAACGATAATGCTTTCTCGCCTAAGCGGGCAATAAACTAAATGAGCATCGTGACTCTTCTGGCCAATTTCTGCACACCACAAAGATTTGTTGGCCTTTTCATAGTAAGGATTGCCTGTATTTTTTTGGGATTGCCCTCTATTCCTCTTGTTGATACAAGGAATCCAAGGAGTTGCCCCGCCAGGACTCCAAAGAAGCACTTCATTGGGTTGGGATTGATGCAGTATTTGTCGAGGTTATCAAATGTTTCTCGGAGATCATTGATAAGAGTCAACCCTTGTTTTGTTGTAACTATGACATTGTTGATATAAACTTGTACATTTGTTCTAATGTGCCTTCCTAGGCAATTTAGCATCATCCGCTGATATGTTGCCCCACATTTTTGAGTCCGAAGGGTATTGTTGTGTACCAAAATACACCATAGGTTGTGATAAATGCTATTTTATCTTGGTCTTCCTCCTTCATCCAAATCAGGTGGTATCCCGAGTATGCATCTAGAAAGGAAAGACGTTCGCACCCCATAGTTGCATTGATTATTTGATCGGTTCGTGGTAGTGGGAAGTGATCCTTTGGACAATGTTTGTTTAACGAAGTGAAGTTGATGCACATACGTAGCTCCTTTGTGTTTTTATTTGGGACGCATATTGGATTGACGACCCACTCTGCTTTCTCAAGTTCCTTGATAAATTTTGCATCTGTCAGGCGATGGAGTTCTTTCCCAATGGCCTTGCGTTTTAGTTATGAGAAATGATGAAGTGACTGCTTTACTGGCTTGGCATCTGGATTCAAGTTAAGTGTGTGCTCAGCAAGTTCCCTAGGGATTCCTGGCATGTCGGCTGGCAACCATGCAAATATCTCCTAGTGCTCATGGAGGAACTCGATGAGCGTGCTTTCCTATGCGGGACCAAGATTTTAGACACAAAAGTTGTATTTTTTGGATCTGTGGGGTGCACCTGGACTTCTCGTGTATCCTTTGTGGTGTCAAAACCTTGGTTAAGATTAGCCCGTGACGTTGCCAGAGGCTCTGTTTCGGGTGAAGCTTCCTTTCACTATTATGATTCCTCCTAGTTCTAGCATTTTCATTACCAGGTATGCATAGTGAGGCACAACCATGAACCGTGTGAAGGCTGGCCGTCCCAAGATTGCATGGTACTATGATGGCCAATCCATGATGTCGAACTCGAGCTTTTCACGCCTGAAATTATCTTTGAACCTGAAAACTATGTCAATATAAAATTTGCCTAAGGGAATTTCAGCTTTACCTGGGACAATGCCATGGAAAGATTTGTCTGTTGGCACCAAATTTGTCAAGGAATAGTTCATTGCCTGTAGGGTTTTGGCGTAGATTAGGTTGATATTGCTTCCTGCATCCATGAAGACCTTACTCATATCAAATCCACCGATTTGTGCCTCTACTATTAGAGCTGAGTGTCCTAGTCGGGGGACCCAAAGTGGGTGGTCGGCTCTGCTGAATGTAATTTCTTGTTCGGACCAATGGAGATACTCGGGTGTAGGCAGTGAAATTGATCGTATGGGCACCTAGAGAGGGGTGAATAGGTGTTACTCCAAATTTTAATTCTTTTTCAATTTTAGGATCGATACAAATGTAAATTCTCTAGATATGCAATTACAAGAATTTCCCTATATGCGAACCTAACTACTAAGCGTGTAAAAAGGAGCGAGGTAACCGTAGTGGAGCACATGGGGACATGGGGATTTGTTTGACCACAATTCCTTCCTTGTTTAAGGGAAGTATGTATACATTGGAGGGGTGGGCGATTCTAAGACCACTACGCTACAATAGGCCTCACCCTATTCTCTGATGGATCTCGCTACCAAAGGCCTGATCCACCTTTCCACAATTGGTACCCTTCGAGGCGGGAACTAGTGCCTTTACAACGCTAGCGGGGCACACATCCACAACTTATTGGAGGCTCCCATGATGACAACAAGCTACCACAAGAACAAGGATTATCAAATAATCAGAACTAGGATCTAAATATTTGTAAGAAATACTAGATCAAGAATCCCCTAAGTGAATGGAGGGGAAGTTGAGCGCTTGATTGGTGTTCATGAAGATCGAGGCCTCTTCCTTCAATTCCCCAAAGATTGAAGCCTTTGGGTAGGTGAGGATGGAGATCTCGCTTGGAACTTGAAGAACATGTCTGAGCTTTTTCGAATGAATAGGAGTTCTGACAGGAGGATCAAATGAGGTATTCATACCCCCTGCCAAAACTCAGCCGTTGGAGACTTTTGGGGCCGGATTATCCTGCCCAAGTGGGGACCAGATTATCCGGCCGGGGCAAAACATCCGTCCCGGAGATGGATTTTTCGGGGGAAAATCCTCCCCCTCTACTGCATGACGCGCCGTTGCTCCCTTTGTAAAAAACCTAGAGGGGTGGATTATCCAGGCCCCTTTGGGGGTGGATTATCCGGCCTAGGCAAAAAATCTGGCATTGAACAGACAATCCGAGAGATAGTCCTCCCCCCTTACTGCATGACGCGTCGTTGCTCCCTTTGTAAAAATCCTGGAGGGGGGGCGGATTATCCGGCCTGGGCAAAAACTCTTGCCCTGGTCGGACAATCCGAGAGATAGTCCATCCCCATACTGCATGACATGCCTTGGCCATATTTGATGGTTGAGCTAGGCCGGATTATCTGACCCTTGACAGGGGCGGATAATCCGCCCCTGCCCCCCAAAAGCTATTTTGGCTACTTTTTGTATGAGCACTTGTCTGCAGCACTTAACACACATCAATTCTTCCTTAGTATTCTTATCTAACACACAAAACTATAGGGATTAAGAAATGTTCTTTCAATCTCCGCCTTTTTGGTGTTAGATGACAATACTAAGATTTTCATAAAGGACCTACTAACAACATCATTTCAAGGAACGAAAAGACTCCCCCTAAATGTGTGCATATCAGAAGCTTGCATTTGAATACAAATGCACACAAGTAGGTACAAGGATTTTCATTGACTTGAAAGATATAAGAAAATGATGAGTTACAAACATAAATCATACCACCGATAGGATGGAGGTATCAATAGTATATAGATAGCCAATATAATCACCACTCATTGAGACTTCGAGGCAATGCACCATTTAGATGCATCCATAGAGATAAAGCCATAATTCCATAATGCTTAGATGAATCCATACTCCCTGATAGATAAATCCATAATAATAATAATTCCAATGATGACCGGGATAAATCCAAAGTACCACACAAGCCACATAGTCTCATAAAAACCAAATAGAAAATTGAAAGTTCAACGCTAAAATTAGCACAAGCGAGAATAAAATGAAACAATAAAGTGCAAATGCTTGCGCTTGACCCATGCAAATCCACGATAGCTTAATAGAACTACTTCTCCCCTTTGGCATCGAAACGCCAAAAAGGAAGAAGAGCGATGCTAACTCCCCAAGGAATCACTCCTCATCCTCGCCATCGTATTCCTCTTCCTCATCTTCATCAGTGGGAGGATTAGGCTCCCTCTCAACGGTGGGGACCAAGTGGCGCTCAAGCTCTCCATAGTTGGTGCTAGAAGTGTTCCACTCAACATATGGTGTGGGAGCTGAAGGAGTGGGAGGAGGGTCTGTTGCCCCTGAAACATGGTGGAGAATGACTTGCTGGGTGTGAGCCATATCATGGTGCTGCCTATAAGCCTCATACTGGCACTGGGGGCCTACGAGCACTAGCACGAGCATCTCTCATAAGACCCTCTGGAGTATAGGAGGGATGAGAAGTCCTCATGAGGGAGCAAGTGCTTGATTAGCATCATGATGTATGGAGCATAAGGAATGGAAAGCCTATTGAACATAGCATCAATCAACTCATTATAGATGAAGTCCATCACATCCAACCTGTAGCTCATAGTGCCATCCTCACAGGTGGAAACCTCACGAGCGAAAGCAAGCAGCTGAACCAAGTGGCCACAAATACTGTCATTATTGCCCCTGCTAGGCATGATAGAATCACGAAAAACACTGACCAACCGAGCATCAAGAGGGTAGAGGCTTGCAACCAAGCCCACAACACCATTGGGAGATGTGCAAGGAGAGAGTGCAGTGTCCTTGTTGGGCTTGAGTTGAGTGATGATACGATGTCCACAAGCACGATCCCTACCATTGAACGGATAGCCAAGCACCAAAGCAAAAGTCTGAAAATCAGATTGAATTATAGTGTCACGGGTCATCCACTTCATAGTGCGGCAGTCATCACCACAAATCACAAGAGTGGAGAAGAATTGCTTCACCACCTCAGAATCATAGGAGCACTAAAGATCCATAAGAGTATGTAGCCCCATCCAATCAGCCACAACCAGAGCATCAGCAAGTTGAGGCTTCTCCTTCGCCTTAGCAATAACCATTGGATGCATAGGACGGATCTTCAAAGATAAATAGACATCCTCATAGATGAACTTCTGGTCAACACACCAAAAGCGGGAATCCCCAAGCTAGTCATCACATTCATATTCCTCATACAGATCACGATGAAAAATAGAGGAGTAAGTTGCGGGGTCCATTGCCTTATAGTTGACCCTTGGTGTCTTACCCTTCCTCTTGGACAAGCCTTTCTTGGCCTTCTCTTTCCTAGCTTGTTCAGCCATCCATTCAGACTCTCTCTTTTGCCTATGAAATGCAACCTCGTCAATCAAACAACCTTCATCGTCAGGCCTGAAGTAACGCGCATGAGGATGGCGCTTGTAGGTTAGAGGAACACGAGAGCCACCTGTGAAACGAATAAGATGGATAGCAAGTAGATAAGCACACACACACAAGTCCATGAGGAATGTAGAAATTGTAGAAAAAATATCCATAGCTCAAAACTACATGACGTTGGAATCTGGAGATTCTAAACAAGGGGCAAACCTTCCAGGTCGGATAATCCGGCCCTGTTAGGGGCAGATAATCCAGCCCTACCGGGTGCGGATAATCCGGCCCTAGCGAAAATTTTAGAAACTTCCTAGATCGAGTGCATCAAAGTAGATTGGGCACATGTATTGCAAGTCTATGATTTCTATCAAGAATATGAACCACAAGGCGACTTCTAGACCAAGTTCCACCAACAACCAGCACATTTAAACAAAAGATGATAGAGAGGGAGTTACCCTCACTCATTGAAGGAAGAACTTGGAGGAGAAGGTACCCAGATGCGTGGGGAAGAAGATCCGGGGGAGGCCCAGGGAATCTGGTGGCCAGAATGGCTCTAGGGAGGGCTGGGACAATAGGTGGAGGCTTTAGGAGAGGATAGGGGTCGGGGTGGAAGAGCTGCTCTGTTTGAGCCCTTCCCCTCGTCACCCTGCCCTTAAAAGATAGAAATCGCCAGGGGCGGATAATCCAGCCCCCACTTGGGGCGGATAATCCTGCCTTCTCTGAAATCTGTTGAACACAAATTCAGGCCCGTGCATCCCGAACATAACCCCCACAAGGGAAATAAAGGACTTGTGTGCAAGAATAGATGGCTCGGGGATAGAAAATGGCTTAGGTTTAGACAACCAAACTAAGATGGTACTACACACCCAAGATTGCAAGAGCCAAATCAAATAAAAGCCAAAATTGTGTGTGTTTTCCATAAGAACACAAGATAAGAAAGAAAATCCAAAGAAATCCATAAGGAACCAACTGTTCTTAAAGAAGAGGGCAGTGGCCGAAGCCACCATGTTGGAGTGGATGGTATGACACCGTGAATATGTATCTTGGGTTCATGACCAATACTCATCAATAAGCTCACATATCATAGAATGATATTAAGAGAAATGGTTTTTCTTAATTTTGGCATTATGGGGGGGAGGGTTAGCCCAATCAATTAGGACCACACTCCCCCTATATCCATGCCCACACCTAAACAAAAATAAATGAAGAGATATAAGTGGGTGTGCATGAGTAATCAAGACAAGCTGCTTGAATCCATAATATTTAGTTCATTCCTCAAATAACAAAACCTTGCTTCATCAAGTGGCTTCGTGAAAATATCAGCAAGTTGGTTCTTCATTCTCACAAAGGATAGATCAATATCACCATGAGCAACATGATCCCGAATAAAGTGATTTCGAATCTCAATATGCTTTGTCCTTGTATGCTGCACCAGATTGTACGCAATTTTGATTGCACTTTCATTATCACATAAAAGAGGCACTTTGTCACAATTGACACCGTATTCCTTTAAAGTTTGCCTCATACATAACAATTGAGTATATGCACTTGAAACAGCCACATATTCAGATTTAGTGGTGGAGAGAGGTATACAATTCTGTTTCTTCGAAGACCAACATAACAAAGACCTACCCAAAAACTGACAAGCTCCAGAAGTTGATTTCCTATCATCCTTGTCACTAGACCAATCTTAATCCGTATATCTGCATAGAGAGAAATCTGACCCTTTGGGATACCAAAGACCAAAGTTTGGGGAATGAACCAAATATCTGAAGATTCGCTTGACCGCCACCAAGTGGCTTTCTTTAGGAGCCGCTTGATACCTTACACACACACCTACACTCAACACAATATCGGGCCTAGATGCGTGGAGGTAAAGGAGAGAGACGATCATGGACCGGTATACCTTTTGGTCCACATCTTTACCATTGGGATTGAGTTCAAGATGGAATTTAGTTTGCATTGGTGTGGCGACGCCATTAAGATCCATCATCTTGAATCTCCTAAGCATGTATTGGATGTATTTTGCTTGATTTATGAACGTTCCTTCTCTAAGTTGTGTGATTTCAAATCTAAGAAAGAACCGTAATTCCCCATCATAGACATCTCAAACCTGCCAGTCATAAGCTTTGAAAATTCATCGTTAAAAGCTTTATTAGTAGAGCCAAAGATAATGTCGTCTACATATAGTTGGCATATGAAGAGCTCCCCCTTAACCTTCTTATTAAAAAGAGTGGGATCGATCTACCCAACCTCGAAGCCATGGTCTAACAAAAGCTCTTTAAGATGCTCATACCATGCACATGGGGCTTGTTTAAGGCCATAGAGCGCCTTATCGAGTTTGTAGACATGGTTCGGGAAGTTGGGGTCCTCGAAACCCAGGGGTTGCTTTACATATACAAACTCATGTAGAGGACCATTAAGAAATGCACTCTTAAAGTCCATTTGCTATAATTTAAAGTTATGATGAGCTGCGTAAGCAAGAAGGATACTGATAGACTCAAGGCGAGCCATGGGATCATATCTTTCACCAAAGTCGACGCCTTCCACTTGAGAGAAACCTTGAGCTACCAATCTTGCCTTGTTTATTACAACAATTCTATTCTCATCTTGCTTGTTCTTGAAAATCCACTTGGTGCCAATAAGTTGTGGCAATCTTTTGGCTTCTCTACTATTTTCTAGACCTTGTTGCGCTCGAAACTATTGAGCACTTCATGCATAGCAACCACCCAATCTAGATCTTCAAGAGCTTCAAAAGCCTTCTTGGGTTCCACCATAGATATATGAGCTTGATGATCACTGAAGCTTGCAAGCTCTCTTCTAGTGGACACCCTTCTTCTTAAATCACCAACAACTTTATCTACTGTATGACCTCTTAATTCGAGGTTTCTTTTAGCATGAGATTTGTGATGAATTTCAATCATTTTGTTGTTTCTTGGAGGAATTTCTTCATCATTTGAGTCTTTGTCTGGACCATCAGCGAGTACAGGAGACCTTGCTCTTGATTTTGATCAGCAGCCATAACAGGAGGTTGTTGCTGTTATGAAGCTTCAGGACCAGATAATCCGACTGAAGGAGGGGCCAGATAATCCGGCCTGGGAGTTCTTGCTCCTTCCTGATCATCCTGGATGGTTCTAGCATGAGTTGGAGTAGGACCGGATAATCCGGTGTCACCTGGAAAAGGTGGCTTGGGAGTTTCTGCTTCTTCCTGGTGATCCTGTTTGTTCCTGGCATTAGATGTGGTAGGACCGGATAATCTGTTGTTGCCCAGAAAATCTGGCCTGGAGCTTCCAGATGCTTTAGATGATGGTTGATCTTTAGAAGGTTGATGTGTTGGTGAAGTGGTTTCTCTTGCATGTGGAGCTTGTTGAGCTTGTGTAGATGAGGGCTCTACTTGAGTGGAGCATTGTCCTTCCTGATCCGCCACAAGGGGTTCCTCAATGGGGCGGAAAACTCCCATGCCCATTCTTCTTATGGCATCTTGGGGTATTTCAACATCTACATCACAAACACCAACTTGCCCCACATGGGAGCCATCATTTTCCTCAAATACCACACTACAAGATTCTACAACAGTCTCGGAGAGCTTATTGTAAACTCTATAAGTGTGGGATTCGGCACCATAACCAACAAAAATACCTTCCAAAGCCTTAGACTCGAATTTAGAAAAGCGAACTCCTTTAATGAGAAAGAAACGCTTACACCTGAACACCCAGAAATAGGATATGTTGGGCTTGTTACCAGTAAGTATCTCATATGGTGTTTTGTCCAAGATGTTGTGAAGATAAAGCCGGTTTGATGAGTGACAAGCAGTGCATATAGCTCCAGCCCATAAATTGTATGGTGACTTGAATTCAGCCAACATAGACCTTGGCATGTCCATTAAAGTCCGGGTTTTCCTCTCGGCTACACCATTTTATTGAGGGGTGTATGCAGTGGAATATTGGTGTCTTATCCACTCTTCACTTAGGAATTCATTCAGAGTGTAGTTCTTAAACTCGGAGCCGTTGTCGCTCCTAATTGCCAATATTGGGACATTGTGTTGACGCTGAACCTCGTTGGCAAAGTCGATCACAGTTTGTTGGGTCTCACTTTTTACCTTGAAGAAGTAAACCCATGTGTATCTTAAATAAGCATCAACTATGAAAATGCAATACTTCTGCCCACCAAGTCTTGCATGAGACGGAGGACCAAAGAGATCCACATGAAGGAGCTCCAATATCATCTTTGATGAAATAATAGTTTTCCTTTTGTGGGGACAGTCATGCATCTTTCCTTCAACACATGCCCTGCAAACACAATCTTTGGCAAAATAAACATTGTCTTTTAGTCCAAGGACATGGCCACCCTTGTGAAGACTTTGCAAAGTTCTCATGTTGACATGAGCTAGACGGCGATGCCATAACCGGCCCGCGTCGTCCTTTCCGAATAAGCACATCAGACCCGTTGTGGTTTTCCCGGAAAAGTCCACCACATACAGGTCATTTTTGACGTACCCAACAAAAGTGACCTTTAGAGACTTGCTCCACAAGAGTACCACTAAATCACCATCAACAAAAACTACAAAGCCCATCTTACCAAGGGCACGAACAGAAAGTAAATTGTAACCGAGGGTCTCAATAAGCATGACGTCCACGAGAGAAATATAATGGGCAACCACAACCTTTCCAAGACCCAATACCTCAGATTTTGATTTATCACCATAGGAGACAGTTATTTGATCATGGTTTGGCCTCATCTCCATGATTATCTCCTTGCTCCCGGTCATATGACTTGTGCACCCACTATCGAGCACCCATTTAGAACCACCGAAAGCATAGCCCTACAAGAGAATTACTTCTTGGTTTTAGGTACCCATTTTTCAATGGGTCCTCTCATGTTAGTAACAAGGGTCTTCAGAACCCAAATTGACCAAGAGATATAATTATCAAAAGGACCAACATAAATAGAATATACATCACCATAGTAATCACAAAGCAACTCATAATTAGGATTGTTAGACCCTGCAAAACCAATATAGTTAGATTTGTCCTTTGTGATGTTCTTTTCAGCAGGCTTGTCTTTGCTTGAGGAATTTTGTCTTTCTTCTTCTTGCTCTTCTTCTTCTTGGACTTTGGGACATAACCAAGTCTCTCTTTTCCATTATTCGTCCTTTGCTTTCTAAGGACATCATCTAGAGCTTCCTTGCCTTTGGAAGTGGATGCCTTGGCAAGCTCCTTTTCCAACTTAGCATTTTCTTCATGTGCACATGTTGATGTAGAAGTGCTAGGAATATCATACTTGGCCAATCGAATTTGGAGCTGATCATGAGACTCATTAAGAATGGAGTATTCACTCTACAAAGCCTTGTGAGCAATGTCAAGTGTCTCCAATTTCTCGGAGTGTCTAGCATGAGCAGCCCCAAATTCAAGAGAATATCATTTTGCGGCCCGAAAGTTGAGGCGCCAAGGCAAAGCGGTACTCAAGTTGCTTGTAATCATCCATGTTACCCATAGTTGGTGTGCCAAATACTCAGCGGGTCTTTTTTGGCATGAATTCAACTTTACATTGGAATACAAAATATTAGGCTAATGCCCGTCAAGTTGCCCCCCTGTCAGTTTTCGCCGTTATGTCGCTACCGTCGTGGCTGCAATGTAGGCTTGCAGCGTTGGCGCATGCATCCATTACGTGGATTCTTCTTCCCCGGAGGGGCAATCTGTGGTCAAGGCCATGGCACGTCGCTGGGACGTGGACGAACCTGCTTGGCCCCGCTCTCCTCCCCATCCCAAATTGGAGCTCGCCCTCACCATGGCCGCACCCATGGCACGACGCGGGGACGAGAATTCATTCCCGGGTGAGATCTATCACCATGCCGACCATGCTCAGTCCTATTGTCCTCCTCCAAAATATGAGCTCGCCATTGCTGTGGACACACACACACCTGCCATGACGCCTTCTCTCCGAACCCCAAAGCCACATCCACTCAGTTCAGCACAATGCCAACAAGGTGAAATTGCATCCAGTTTTCTTCTTGTGATTGTAGAAGTAGATGTATATACCGTGTCTGTATCATACTCTAACGATGTACACATATGTTGTTTACTATATTTTCATTTGAAATTAGTAGCTCCGTGATGACGAAACATAGAGAACCTAAATGGAATGACGATGAAGACCATATTCTGTACTTTGCATTGCATCAACAAGGGCTCACTGATGAAGCATGTTACCAAGAGAGTGGAGTTCATCGGCCATTGCCAAAAATATGTGAACAAATCCATGAGCGATTCAATGCAAATACACGCTGAGAAGCTAGATCCATGTCATCAATCATCAATAGGTGGAACATTCTAGTGATGCATTCAAATGCGTACACCATGTATCATTTACTTGAAGTGGTTGTTATCCTAAGCAAAATGCC
Organism: Avena eriantha; assembly: GCA_910589775.1. Lineage (NCBI taxonomy): Eukaryota > Viridiplantae > Streptophyta > Magnoliopsida > Poales > Poaceae > Avena > Avena eriantha. The sequence goes on from OU342741.1 coordinate 361,435,655, forward strand.
TAGTATGCACATTACCGTTGTATGTTCTATGCTGCAATTATGTTGTAATGGGCATAGAAAGAAAAGCTGGGTTTCACTTAATATTACGAAGTTAAGCCTAACTTAGTCTTACACAAATAAGCAAAGCTTAGTCTTACACAAATAAGCGTACCTGAGTATTGACCAAAGAAGCATTTACTTCATAGAACTAGGGGGAAACTAAAGATAAAGATAAAGACAAATGGTTCATCGGATCTGCCAGTATGAGCACTAGGTCCCTGGAGCTGGTGGTATCATCAGAACAAACCAGAATGTTGTGTTTGGCCATCTCTCATTCTCCATAAAATCGTACGACCCCACTAATGAGCCAATTATAGGCCCCCTCCCCCCGTTGTGGATTCGGCTCTAGGTCAGGTCTGGAGTGTCAACATGATAGGCACGTGAGTGTGCAGCAAACACACAGTCTTCTATCAACACTGGAACTGTTGGCACCTTAGCAACAACACCATCATGTTCTTCCTGGACTCCGGCAGCAGCCTCAGCAAGTATTTTGTCAGCTTCACCAGTAGCAGCATTAGCAAGTATTTCATCAGCTTCACCAGTAGCAGCCTTAGCAGGTATTTCAATAGCTTCACCAGCAGCAGCATTAGCAAGTATTTTGTCAGCTTCACCACCAGCAGCAGCATCACCAAGTATTTCGCCAGCTTCACCAGGAGCAGCAGCAGCTAGTTCTTCGTCAGCTCCACCACCACCACCAGTAGTAGCATCAGGAGCCTGGGCTGCCTGAGCAATTACAGGTTCAACAACTCTAGGGGCTCCGACAAAGAAAGGATAGTTGATCCCAAGAAATGCAGATTGTCCCTTCAGATTGTCGACTCTGCTCCAGACTTTTTCTACTAGGTCTTTGGATGGACATGCAGACCTCGAGAAAACGTGACATCGTCGCGATGGGTATGAAGAAAGATGTGTCCCCATATGTTCTATTGTATCACCAACGCTGTTTAGTGCTCCCCTGATATGAATCCACATGAGTTCAACATCATGTTTCGTGTCACCTCCGAGAGGTGCCAGGAACTAGCGCCGTGATCCAAGTTTAGCATCTGCTAGTGCATCTTCGATCACCGGAGCTGGAATGACGTGTGGGGCTGCATGTGTACCTGCATGTACGTTACTTACAGTCAGTAAGCAGAATTTTGAATGGCATTTTACATGCTATATGACACCATGACTCACCCCAGATGAATGGCTCCCAAACACGCACATCGCTGCTAGGTTCAGTGACCGCATAAATGCGTTGCAGTTTGTTGGAATAGTAGCTGGAGGTGAAGAAGGCATCAACATACTTCTCCAGCCGCAGGAAGCCATCGCGCAAGACTGTCCATTCCTTGTCTTCTGGGCATCTAATGAATGTGATTGCCTTGTCGAACACCGCGAAGAGGTCATACTCCTAGTTCTTCCACACCTCCCGAGGTCTATGTGGGAGTTGTACCTTCAGGAGCTCAAGTTCTGCCATGTTGAACCTATAAGCAAATTCGGAAATGGGCGGCGGCCACCCATTGTTGAATGCAGTAATGCTGACACCCTCCAAAGATGGCAATGTAAATTTCAACGATCTGTAGCCATTTTTGAGAGTCCAAGTACTCCCATCCTGGGATAAAAGGAACAGGCACTCGCCGTTGCCACCCACCCAATTCTGGCCATCTCCCATTTCCATCTCTTCTTCTTAGTTAATATTCACCACTACTGATTCCGACCACTTATCCAGCAGTATCATTTTTGCATGAATATTCCATGGAGTTTGTTGTCAGTTGGTAGACCTTCAGATTAAAGTAATATGTACAACTGTCTCCTCAGATATAGCCTAAATTGTACCTGTGTCACTACGAAAATACCCAAAATATCAAGTAGGAGCAGATCTCCCCCTAAACAAACTCCTGACGATGATCATAAACAGCTAGGGGCATAATAGCCTTAAATCATCTAATCTGTTTATTTTTTAGAAAATAGAATATCACCTAGCAGGCATTCCATTGCAAATCCAAATTGACAACTCGTCTATCACCTAAATTAAGACTGTGTCGCTACGAAAATACCAGAATATCAAGTACAAGCAGAGCATCCGCTATATAGAATAGTCTTAAATGGTTCAATTTGTTCAAACCGCGTGTGCACACAACACGATCGACGGAAGGAACATAGGATTCTAACGAAAGTTCAGCACATATGAATCAATGATATGACTGAACAATAAGCAAGATACTGGAACTTACGTGGCCATCGCGGTTGTTTGGCCATTTGCTGGTATCAGGGTAAAGAAGGCCTGGCATGCTGAACGGTTGCTTGTCCATGTCCCGCATCATGAAGCGGTAGCCAGGGATGCGGCGAGCGAGGCGACCGGCTGAGGTGATGTCTAACCCCGTGGCGATTCTGTGCACATTCATAGCGCTGAGGTTCGGCTATCCCCAATCCTCGCGGTGGCGTTCGCCATGGCCAGCCGCATCGTTGTTTCCTGCCTTTTGGTTCAGCCTGCTGCTACCCCAAGATCTACCCATAACGGCAAATGGAGTCTGGAATCCAGCAGATTAATGGAGGCGTTGTGATAAGGATGTGGATGGATTCGGGAGGGGATGGAATCAGGGAGGGCAGTTGTTCGAGTAGGGAGTGACCTAGTGAGGAACCATTGTCGCCGGTTCTCGTCCGCGTGGAAGACAAGGAAGGGGGCGTAATTATTGAGGACGCACACTAGAACCATCTAGAGGAAGTGAAAAAATAAATCATAAGAGAGAAAAATATAGGGTCCCACCTGTCTGTGAGTTAAGGCCGGCACGCGCAAACGTGACTACGTTTGACTTGGATCGTGTATGGCAGTCCTCGATTCCACTACATGCAAGTGGCGCATAACCAATTTTAGGTAGCGCTAGCGTCGACGTGTAAAACCGTCAGTTTTCTCCACCTCCACCCTACTACGAACGGTCGTGCACCACTCCAGATTAGTAAGGGCGGTTCCAATCTTGCACTAAGTAGTTTCACTTCTCTGTCTCCTTTCCTCCTCCATGACCTCATTGTATTTCTCCTCCACGGCCTCATCCATTTCCTCCGCCACGACATCACCCTCTTCCTCCGTGTCCTTTCCCTCTTGCCTGTAGTCATGGACTTGTCAAATGTCCGAAACAACGGCAGGCAAGCGACTGCGTACTTCGACATAGAAGTACATGGTGGGATGAAGATCAATGTCGTCTACACCACCGACCGTCGGACGGTGATGCACACTCTGAATAATTACAAGAGTTGGCTGCGGTTCGAAGAAGGCAGGTTCGTCCGTCTCGACCTCGAGTACAGCCGTGATCAGCGTAGGATCGCCGTGGTGGAACTCTCCATGAAGGGGCACGTCCTCCTATACCAGCCTTTTTGCGAGAAGGGGGCTAATGGGAACAGGTAGACTTTGTTGTATTTTTGTTCCTAAACCGTCTGTTTGCAAAAGTTCTTGATATATAATTTATCAGAATTCATTTTCATGTAGGTGGGGCGAAAGGATTAGGTCGCTCTTTCATGATTTTCTTGTGAACCACCAGATAACATTTACTAGTGTTGACATCACGAATGACGCTAGCCTGCTTGAAAGCCCGACTATCAACATTAAGATCCTAAAGGAGTGTACAGTGGACATCTAGAAAATTTACTAGATCCTAGGTATGAGGGGGATCAAGATTAGGATGGCCAATCTTGTCGCCGGACTCATCGACCCGTGGCACGCTGACATGAAGGACAATTACCGAAATGTTGGTGGAGGTGTTTAGGTCATGATTACTGGGAGGATAAGCCGCTTTCTGAACCTAATCTGAAGTATGCTACAATTGACGGGTATGTTAGCCATGAGCTGTACCGCCAGATTGTATTGTTTCATTCCAGGCATCATACCACTGAACCATCACCAAGGAAAGTTGTTTGCCTCAGATGCTAGAGTGTAGAGGAATCTACAAGCCAGGGAAAGTGACTGACGCATCCTGGGATCGGTCGCCTTCTCCGCCAATCATTCCAACAGACTGGGATGTAGACTTTTAGTGCATGATTGTTGTGTTTGTATCAGGCTTGTTATGTTTATGAAAACATGTTATTTCATAAGTACTATGTGTGATAGCTATGTGTGAGCAATTCCAAACTGCTGTGTATTACCTTTGTCGAACTATAATCTGGGTTTGTTTATGGTTGTATCCTTTGCTATAGTAGAAATTGTGCTCTTTTGTGGACAACGGCATCTGATCTTGTGGATCCCACATTATGCATGTCAGTTCTGGATTCTACCGCATGCAAAAGGCACATACAAAATTTGTAAGTATGAATGTTGAGCATACAAAAGGGGAAATGTAATTCTTACAGGTTAACTACCTAATAGCACAGGGATCGTACGAGCTTAGTTCTTACACACAAAATGCTTAGAAAATACATGCGAGATAAAATACAAGTGAGATAAAACTAGGAACGAAATGCAAAACTAGTATTGGTAAATATCACACTCACCCATCCGCCAGATCCTCTTGAGCATCTCGTAGCAAACATACACGTCTCTGGCTGCGTACTTGATCGCATCGTTATTCTGGTGCCTCCACTCCCATCGCTCGTGTAGGTGCTTCAGGAACTCGACCTTCATGCCGGCGTACTCGCGGTCAATGATGTCGGTAGCGAGTCTAGCCATGTCGGCTTTCCCCGTATCATCATCCGGGTACCTCCACAAATGTTGGAGATCGACGTGATTGACGAGATGAACGAGGAGATCCCGCTCTAGCTTCGGAGTGTCGTTCTTGATGTCGATGCTGGCGAAGTAGATCTCCCTTCTGCATAGGAACTCGCAAAGCTCCGGGCATACACATTTGACCCTGCATACATGGTATAGGAGGTAGTGGTTGCGCATGGACAGCTGCAAAAGCGCCGCCCTCTTCCTATCTCCGATATACTCGAGGTCAAGGCTGACGATCTTGTACCTATCCATCAGCTCCTATAGCCATCGCTCGTGCATTGCAATGACCTTGGCCACCTCCTCTAATGCATTTGTGTGGACGACCATCAGCTCGGTGGTGCCATGGGTAGTGACGGTGTACTCGTCGGTGAAGTCGCTCCCATCACCGAACATGCCGTACTCTGCGTCCATGGTAGCAACTAATGCGATGGTGGTGGCCTAGCATCGGTAGAGGTGGCTGGGACTAGGCGTGGTGGTGGAGATATATGTTGTGGTGGTATGGCTCGGTGGATGCGGTGCCTGTGGCAACCTTGATGGTTCTTGCGGTGGTTGTGGCGGCGGCGGAAGGAGTTGGGGATTTTTGCAGTGTGTTGTGCTGTGGAGACGGAAGGCGATGCATAAAAGGGGGTGTGTGCGCATCATAAATTGTGTTTACCAATATTCTGCTCGTACCCAAGCGGAAGCAAGTTTGACCGGGCGAGCACCGTTGGTTTCCAATCCAAGGGATTAAATTCGGCGGCTGTGCCCAGTAGGCGACGGGACGGGTGTACGACGTGGCTTTGGCGTGGCAGAGACCGATCATGGAGACCACCGTCCCGTTGTCGATCTGTAGTGGGTGCATGGTGCTGACGCGATGTAACGTGACATGACAGAAGGAAGTGTGTAGCTATTTGTGATTATTATTCCCAGCAAGTTTAAGGGAAGTGTAAGCATAGACGGGGACCTAGCATCCCTACACCATGAGCAGCCGCCCACCCGCCCAGGCCTGCAGATTGTGCAAAGATTGCAATTTCCTTTCTTTAATTTGCTGATATTGTCCAGAATTTGCCAAATGAAGCTCGTTTGCCTAGGCTTCTAGAAGATTCTGGGTAGGCGACAGGTGTAAGCATGCACGATCAAGCAACTTTGCTACACACATGTCGGTGGAAAGCATGAGGTTTCAACACACGACATAGTTTAAGGGTCTAGAAACTGTAAGAGAATTAAACATTATTAGTGGTCGGGCCAACACAGTGACAGGTTGGTTGGCTAGAAGTTGCTGATTCCTATGTAAGGGGACATCAGGCCAGTCTTGACATACTCCCTCAGGAATTTGCCATAAGCAGCGTGCTTAGCCTTGGTCACCGACTTGTGTTCCGGGTTTTTACCGATGCCAACCGCATGCGGAATCAAGCTATCAATCCTTGGGTTGACTCCTTTCTTACAAAAAGGGGACCCGAGCTCCCCAAGTTGAGTGCGGAAAGGGATTCTCCCACTCTTGAGCTTCTTCATGACATGGCGGCTCTTGTTGTCCCTATTCTCCTTGTCAGGGTCCACCTCACTTGATTCTACCTACAATGTTTGAAATGCAAACATAAATGAGCAAAATAATAAATATATATTCCAACAACCATTCCAAGTTACTTTCAATATAATAACATATTTATACTGGTTCAGCAGTTCACTACAGTTGTCTCCCCAGCTCACTCCTAAATTAATATTGTTTGTCTTCTTGATAACTTATTAATAAATAAATAATGTGGATTCATTCAAAACAGACTAGATCTCTCCATGTACCGGTTTGTATGGTCCATCTAATCATTAGGACTAGATTTTTTTATAAAACCAGGACTAGATTAAGCTCGAGCAGAAAATATGAAACATGTAGAAATAGATGTACCTCCGGGTACACGAGCGAAGCGTGTTTGTCGAACTCCACACCCTCATCAGGGCCTCCGAAGTGGTCAGCACCAGTGAGCACATAGTACCCCATTGGTTGAACTGCACGTCCTTCTCGCCTTGTGCTGGGGGCCTGTCGGAAGTCAGAGAGCTGGCGTGCTGCGTAGTAAAAATGGGATAACCCGTGGGCCGTGGATGACCAGTTGCTATGTAGTGGACTTGTAGCCTTTGTAGACTAGATTAAACATGGCATGGCTACTCGTAGAATTATTTAATATACGGCTCAGTGTTCCTTCTGGTAGAAGTGCCGCTGCGAGACCCTAAAAACCCAACGGATAAAACAGGGGGGCAGATGGCAAGCGGACTTCCGTGTGTTCTCACGATGTAGTGTAAAGGTCACGACATCATGCAGCGATCCGCATTAGATTAGAGAGGATCAACGGTAGGCGCGAACGATCTGCGTGAGGGTTGTGTCAACCAATCAACGCGTTTGGGCTTTTTAGAGAGTTTGTGACTACGAGAGAGGGCAAAACTGAGTACTACCTCGGTCCGCAAATAAGTGTACTTCTAGCTTTGTCCTAAGTCAAATTTAGTTAAGTTTGACTAACTTTTTGGGGAAATGTGACAATATTTATGACACTAAATTTGTACCATTAGATATTTTTTAATATTAGTTTCATAATATGTCAATTTGATGTAATATATGTTGCTATATTTATCTATAAAATTGGTCAAATTTGATTAAGTTTGACTTAGGCAAAAGCTAAAAGAACAGATGCAATGACACTAGTAGATCCATGTGGTTTATGAAAATAACACACATGTAGTGACATCTAGTGTATTATGAAAATAACACACATCCAAGTGGTTTATGAAATGAACACACATGCAATGACATCTAGTGGATCCATGTGGTTTATGAAAATAACACACATGGAGTGACATCTAGTGGATCCATGTGGTTCATGAAAAGAATACTCATGCAATTACACTAGTGGATCAATGTGGTTTATGGAAAGAACACACATGCAGTGACATCTTGTGTATCAGTGTGGTTTATGAAAAGAACACACATGTGAGTGTATCTAGAGGATCCATGTGGTTTATGAAAATAACACACATCCAAGTGGTTTATGAAAAGAACACACATGCAATGACATCTAGTGGATCCAATTGGTTTATTGAAAAGAATACACATGTAATGACATCTAGTGGTTTATGAAAATAACACACATCCAAGATGTTTATGAAAAGAACACACATGCAATGACAGCTAGTGTATCAGTGTGGTTTATGAAAAGAACATACATGTAAGTGGCATCTAGTGGATCCATGTGGTTTATGAAAAGAACACTCATGTAGTGAATCCATGTGGTTTATGAAAAGAACACACATCCAAGTGGTTTATGAAATGAACACACATGCAATGGCATACTGCGACGGTAGGATCTTGGGGTGGATCTACCGCGGTGAGCTCGACCGAAGGCGGTGGAGCGGATGGATCTGCTGGTGTGAGCCATGACAAGTTCCAAGGGAGTAAGAGTGTGGACCAGGCGTGTCTTGTTCCTGAGCAAGGCCTCCCAGTGATATGTACGAAGGCAAGGTGCCACACAATTTCATCCAATGTGCGCGAGGGGGCCTTTGAACCAAGAAGGCGCGAGGTTTGGTTGACAAGTCCACACGCTAGGTCCCCCAATTGTCAGCCGAATGTGGACGGTAGGATTCTGCCCGAGTTATTAAGTGGGGATAAATAACGCATCATCGTGCCACTACTCTAACATCCAAATTCTCCTCTTTCCTCTGCCCTTGCTCCCCTCGCTCATAAATCGCAGCACATGCAGTTCATCTTGGGTAGAATCAGGGTCGGCTCAACACCGCTAGGCGGGTTCCCCCATTAGGTACCGGAAGATTACTACCAAGGTTTAATCGAACCAGTAGGAGCAAGGAAACACCTCAAAGGTGTTACTAGCTGAGCTTTGGCAGGGCGCACTACCGGTGCTAGTAGCAACGTGGAGACCTGCACAACACAACCACAGAACTTTGTCCCCAACTTGCGATGAGGTTGTCAATCTCACAGTGTTTTTCAGAAAACAAAGGATTAAACGTATCGAATGGAAAGAAGTAAAAGTTTGCAGAAAGTAAACACAAAGCAGTAAATAGTTGTAGATTGTATGTAAAATACAAGGACCGGGATCCATAGTTCACTAGAGGTGGCTCTCCTTAGATAGAAAACATGCTAGGTGAACAAATTACAGTGGGGCAATTGACAAACACCAAGAAAGCAATACATGCATATACTAATCATCTTGACTCCTTTGAGACTTGATTGGGCATTACAACATAATACATAGACCGCCATCCAACTGCATCTATGACTAATAATCCACCTTCAGGTTATCATCCGAACCCCCTCCAGTATTAAGTTGCAAGCAACAGATTATTGCTTTACGAACTGCATGTAAAGTAAACAATACAATTGTTCTATGAACAAAGGATTGTTGTTTTCTCCCTAGTAGCAACATCACATCTAGTACCTTAGAGATTTCTGTCACTTCCCCAGATTACCAGAGGCATGAACCCACTATCGAGCATAAATACTAACTCTTGGAGTTGCTAGCACTACTTGGCCAAGATAGCTACTAACAACGGAAAGCATGCAAGATCTCAAATAACAAAGACATGACAGAATGAATAATCAATCTGAAATAGCATCTCAATATCCACCGGATCCCCGCAAACACAACATGTATGGATTACAAATAGATGATCTTGATCATGAACGGAGCTCACAAGATCTAAACATGAATGAACAAAGGAGGAGAAACCAGCCATCTAGTGACTACATGGATCCTTAGTCCAAGGATGAACTACTCACGCATCACACCGGAGGCTTGCATAGTGATGAAGAAGGCCTCCAGGGTGAATTCCCCTCTCCGGCAGGGTGCCGGGAAGAGCTTCAGATCCCCCCGATCTAGGGACAGAGACGACGACGGCTACACACTCTTTCGTGGATTTTTGATCGGGTACCTAGGGTTTTTGTCCCGAGGGCAACTTATAGGCGGAAGGAGAGGCCGAGGGGGTGCTGGGGTCGGCCAGACCACCCCCTGGTGCGGGCCAGGCCTGGCTGCGCGGCCAGGTGGTGTGGCCGGCCCCCAGCCCTTCTCCATCTCGTATTCTGGCACTTGATCCCTTCCGGAAAAATAGGTACTTTGGCTTTTGTCCCGTCCAATTCCGAGAATATTCATTTTCTGACTTTTCTGGAACCAAAAACAACAGAAAATAGGCAGCTGGCACTGTGGCTCTTGTTAATAGGTTAGTCCAAGAAATCATAATAAAAGTACTCCAAAGTTGGAACAAAACACAAGAAAGTGGATAAAACCAAGCATGGAACATCAAAAATTATAGATACATTTGCAATGTATCAACATCCCCCAAGCTTAACTCCTGCTCGTCCTCGAGTAGGTAAGTGACACGCACCATCAAAACTTGATCAAAGTATTTGCAAAAATCAAAGCTGGGATCATAGTACTTCAATCATAGCATGAAAGACAAAGTTCTAGCAATAAGCAAAGAAACTATGATACAACATGAAAAGGCACAAACAAAAGATTCATGAATAACATGCTTTGCAAGACGTTTGTTTGTTTCACATAAAGAAAACATAGCATAATAGTATTCAGCTTGTCCCTCAATAGAGTAGCAAATATAAATGCATAGGACACCTTCAAAGTTCATAAGAGTGACTAGATACAATAGTTTCAAAAAATCAATAACAAGTTATGCATCAATCAACTAGTCTTGGGACAATGCACATAGAACTAAGAATGGCCACTATGCTCTCAAAGTAGTGCATAAAGGTAGAAGGTGGAGACTCAATATAATGGTGGAAGAAAAGACTTTGTAAAAGGAAGTAGGGATTCAAGTCTCATAAAGAGCTTCCAAAAATTATGGTACTTATAGCTTTCAGCTCTCATTGCCCCTATCATAAGCATCTTGAAGGCGATTAAGGTTAAAGTGACACAACTAAGAGGATATGCTTGAAAAGTTATAAATCGAAATCTCATGCCCCTTACTTACGAAGACCGATCCTCATTCTACTCAACTTCAGTCATGAGTAAGCTCTTGTCATTGTAAGTATATGTGTATCATTAAGAACCGCCAACGGGGTACCCCTTGCACATGATACGGGAGCTTTCCCATAATCAAAATGACAAGGCAAGCAGACAATGAGCATCTCAGCGATCTTTTTATTTGCTATTTGCATAGGTTTTTATTGAGGATGCTTCATAGAGTGGTCACTATGGTGATGCTGCAAGTTTCCTCCATGATTAGGCATGGCTTAGGCTAGCGGCCCAGACGTTTCTCTAACACATATACAAACTCCATGATCTTATAAGTTCCACTTTTATTTCACACCGCTGGGATCCGTAAGCAAAAGAACATAATATCAACGGGGTACAAAGTACAAGTGCAATGTTGAAAGCGTTCCCCATGGCACATGGTTCTGCTAATTTCAACTTATAAAGCGCAAGCATATATGCAACAAAGAAGGACCCAATGGTTCAAGTTTATTAAAGGCAAAAATTAAAGTGTGCCATCAAGGTCGTGAGAGCTTTAATCACTAGTTTTCTCATAACAAGTGGAAGGTAAACAAAAGCATGAATATACTTGGAATAGCATAAGCTAGTAGGTAGGTATGGTGGACTCTTTGGAATAACTTGTTTTAGGGAGTTGGATGCATGAGTGGAACTCATACTTGATTGTGGAGGCTAGCAAAAGACTGGGAGCGACAAACTAAGAGAGCAATAATGGCCATAATCATGCAGAGCGACAAAACATCATTGATCAAAGCATAAAGTGATACTACAAGTTGAAAACTAAAGGATCATAAAGGCTATAGTGACTTGAGATAGTCATAACATGGTGTGAGCATGCGCCAAGTCAACTCAAATAAAGCATCAAAGGAGAATACCACTATACTATGCTTTAATATGCTAAAACAACGCATGATTCATCCAAGGCACATTAAGCAATCTCAATTGCTTATAACAAGTCATGATACAACAAAGAATACTAAGAATAAAACCAAAACAATATCGAGCATGGCATGACAAAGCATAGGCCACAGTTAAAAACGAGCTCTTTTTACCACATAAGCATAAACTTTTCTACTCTTTTCCAAACCAAACCAAACTATTTGTAAACCAATGTGTGAAAGAGGGGGTCCAACCAACTTATTCAGAAAACTAAGAAAACCAAGAAAACTAAAAAAACAAAACGAAAATGAAAAAGAAGACGCTCCAAGAGAAACACAACTGTGCACGAAACAATAAAAATGAAGCGTTTGAAAGAAACCTGGAATTTTTATTGATGAAGAAGGGGATGCCTTGGGCATCCCCAAGCTTTGACGCTTGTAATTCTTGGATATTTCTTTGGGCGACACGCGTGGCATCCTCAACCTTGAGCTTTAGTCCATCCTTCATCTCATTACTCATTCCTTCCATACACCTGAAAATTTTCCTTCATACAAAACTTCACACAATCTCATTAGCAACATTAGTGCACTTAAGATAAATAAGTCTCAAGGTTCAGTTCTAACACCAAATAAACTTCCATTAGAACACTAGCTACTGTAGCACTTATCTCAAAAAGCTCAATTCCCCAAAGGAACTCAAGAAGGAACTAACAAGAAGCAAATGCAGAAAATGGCAGAAATCTGTCAAAACAGACCAGCAGGTAAAGACGAATTTTTCCGAAGACCTTCTGTTGCTCAAATAAAAACGTGTTTAACTAACGAAAGTTATATAACAACCTGGGGCAGAAGCACAAAAAATTACAGCTCAATCCGACGTACAGAGCTCTCTCAGGAATTTTTATGGTGAAGCACAGAAATCTGTTTCGGGACAGCAACTTTTCCAATCATTACTTCACTCTCATTAGAGGTTACTCTTGGCACAAAAAGCAAATAAAAACGATAAGGATAGGTTATTACAGAGGTAATAAGTTCAAGACTCAACTAAAACTCTTGGGTTATGTCCCAACAAGTACTTTTCTTTAACGGCTTTAAGTTAGGCATAAGAACCAAAGAAAGAATCAAGTGTTCTCAAATGAAGAAGCATTAAGACCAAATTTTGTTTCCATAGGAGAAGCAAAAGAAATCTTTTCTCTCTTTTTGGGGAAGTGTTCTATACCTTTCTTGAGTAGGAGTTGATATTTAATGGTGCCTTCTTTCATATCAATGATGGCACCAACAGTTCTAAGAAAAGGTCTTCCCAAAGTAATAGGACAAGAAGCATTGTATTAAACATCCAAAACATAGAAATCAACGGGGACATAGGAATCATTAACCATAATAAGAACATCATTAAGACTCGCCATGAGTTTCTTTTTAGCATTAGCATCAAGTGGGACATTCAAATAACAATCTTCAAGAGGAGGCAAATCAAGCATATCATAAATCCTTCTAGGCATAATAGAAACACTACTATCAAGATCACACAAAGCTTTGAAATCAAAGTCGTTCACTTTCATATTAATGATGGGTTCCCAACCATCTTCTTGTTTTATGGGAATATAAGCTTTATGTTTCATCTTTTCTTCTTTAATCTTTATGAGAGCATCAGTAATGTGTTTTGTAAAAGCCATGTTCATAGAACTAGCATTAGGACTTTTAGCAAGCTTTTGTAGGAACTTAATAACTTCAGAGATGTTGCAACCATCAAGATCAAAATCAAATTTATCATTTAAAGTAGTAGAACTATTACTAGCCTCAACACTAGCGGTGGTGGTAGTAGAAACACTAATGTTTCTAGCAATTTCATCTTCTCCTTCCCACTTAGCATGTAATTCAGCTAATAGTCTAACGTTTTCATCAATTCTTACTTGTATAGCATTAGTAGCTGCAAAGGGATTCTCATTAGTTTCGGGTTTAGCATCCATTTTATTAATCAACGAAGATTGATCTTCAGATAGAGAAGATATATTCCTTTCAGCATTAGAGGGTTTCAATTGTAAACTAGGAATTTCCCTATTTAGACTCTCAAGTTGATGGCTAATGTTCTTCAAAATGATAGATTGTTCCTCCATAGTTTTAGTAAATAGCTTATTTTGCTCGTATTGCATTTGCATGAAGTTTTTAGTGGCTCTTTTAACTTCTAAGATTCTTCCTTCACTAGGTAATTCACATTTACCATTGTTGGGAGGATATGGCTTATAATTGTTGTTACCAAAATTGTTCCTATAAGCATTATTACCAAGCATTGTTGCCAAAATTATTATTTCTTATGAAGTTCACATCAACTTTCTCTTCTTGGGCAACCAGAGAGGCTAAAGGAACATTATTTGGATCAATATGGGCTTTCCCATTAACAAGCATAGACATAATAATATCAATCTTATCACTCAAGGAGGAGGTTTCTTCAACAGAATTTACCTTCTTACCTTGTGGAGCTCTCTCAGTATGCCATTCCGAATAATTAACCATCATATTATCCAATAGCTTTGTTGCAGCACCGAAAGTGATGGTCATAAAGGTACCTCCAGCAACTGAATCCAATAGGTTCCTTCAAGAATAGTTCAATCCTGCATAAAAAGTTTGGATGATCATCCAAGCAGTCAGTCCATGAGTGGGACAATTCTTTACCAAAGATTTCATTCTTTCCCAAGCTTGAGAAACATGCTCATTATCAAGTTGTTTAAACTTCATTATTTCACTTCTCATAGATATAATCTTAGCAGGAGGATAGTATTTTCCAATAAAAGCATCTTTGCACTTAGTCGAAGAATCAATACTATTCCTAGTTAAGGAATTCAACCACTCTTTAGCTTTTCCTCCCAAAGAGAAAGGAAACAATTTCAGTTTAATAATATCACCATCTATATCCTTATGCTTTTGTATCTCACAAAGTTCAACAAAGTTATTTAGATGGGAAGTAGCATCTTCATTATCAATACCAGAAAATTGTTCTCTCATAACAAGATTGAGCAAAGCAGGTTTTATCTCAAAGAAAGTATTTTCAGCCATAGCTGGAGCAATAGGAGTGCTCATAAAATCATTGTTGTTGGTGCTAGTGAAGTCACACAACTTGGTGTTTTCAAGAGTAGTCATTTTTTTGGGTTTTCAAATAAGAAAGCAAACAAGTAAAACTAATTTTTTTGTGTTTTTTGAAGAACAAAACAAGCAAACAAAGCAAAAAGAAACTAAGCAAAACAAAAACAACAAAGTAAAGAGATTGGTTATGAGGGACTCCCCTTGTGAAGATGTCCTTGACTCCCCGGCAACAGCGCCAGAAAAATGCTTGATGGCTCAATGCACGGCGCCCAGAAAAATGCTTGATGGCAGTGTTGATGCAGAGCTTGTTGGGAACCCCAAGAGGAAGGAATGATGAGCACAGCAGCAAGTTTCCCTCAATTATGAAACCAAGGTTTAATCGAACCAGTAGGAGCAAGGAAACACCTCAAAGGTGTTACTAGCTAAGCTTTGGCAGGGCGCACTACCGGTGCTAGTAGTAACGTGGAGACCTGCACAACAAAACCACAGAACTTTGTCCCCAACTTGCGATGAGGTTGTCAATCTCACCATGTTTTGCAGAAAACAAAGGAATAAACGTATCGAATGGAAAGAAGTAAAATTTTGTAGAAAGTACACACAAAGCAGTAAACAGTTCTAGATTGTATGTAAAAGACAAGGACCGGGATCCATAGTTCAGTAGAGGTGGCTCTCCTTAGATAGAAAACATGCTGGGTGAACAAATTACAGCGGGGCAATTGACAAACACCGAGAAAGCAATACATGCATATACTAATCATCTTGACTCCTTTGAGACTTGATTGGGCATTACAACATAATACATAGACCGCCATCCAACTGCATCTATGACTAATAATCCACCTTCAGGTTATCATCCGAACCCCCTCCAGTATTAAGTTGCAAGCAACAGATTATTGCTTTATGAACTGCGTGTAAAGTAAACAATACGATTGTTCTATGAACAAAGGATTGTTGTTTTCTCCCTAGTAGCAACATCACATCTAGTACCTTAGAGATTTCTGTCACTTCCCCAGATTACCAGAGGCATGAACCCACTATCGAGCATAAATACTAATTCTTGGAGTTGCTAGCATCTACTTGGCCAAGATAGCTACTAACAACGGAAAGCATGCAAGATCTCAAATAACAAAGACATGATAGAATCAATAATCAATCTGAAATAGCATCTCAATATCCATCGGATCCCCGCAAACACAACATGTATGGATTACAAATAGATGATCTTGATCATGAACGGAGCTCACAAGATCTAAACATGAAAGCACAAAGGAGGAGAAACCAGCCATCTAGCTACTACATGGATCCGTAGTCCAAGGATGAACTACTCACGCATCACACCGGAGGCTTCCATGGTGATGAAGAAGGCCTCGAAGGGGCATTCCCCTCTCCGGCAGGGTGCTGGGAAGAGCTTCAGATCCCCCCCCAATCTAGGGACAGAGACGACAGCGGCTACAGACTCTTTCGTGGATTTTTGATCGGGTACCTAGGGTTTTTGTCCCGAGGGCAACTTATAGGCGGAAGGAGAGGTCGAGGGGGTGCTGGGGTCAGCCAGACCACCCCCTGGCGCGGGCCAGGCCTGGCCGCGCGGCCAGGTGGTGTGGCCTGGCCCCCAGCCCTTCTCCGTCTCGTATTCTGGCACTTGATCCCTTCTAGAAAAATAGGCACTTTGGCTTTTGTCCCGTCCAATTCCGAGAATATTCATTTTCTGACTTTTCTGGAACCAAAAACAACAGAAAACAGGCAGCTGGCACTGTGGCTCTTATTAATAGGTTAGTCCAAGAAATCATAATAAAAGTACTCCAAAGTTGGAACAAAACACAAGAAAGTGGATAAAACCAAGCATGGAACATCAAAAATTATAGATACATTTGCAATGTATCAGTGAGAATATGCTGAGATGGATTTCATGGACCGACCAAAATACTGCAGGAAAATTCAGCAACTGTAGCATCGGAGCGGTAAGTTCCTACGGTAGGTACAATGGTAGCCTGGGTCCGGAAAGCGTAATGTAATTCTTTTTGTTTCCTTTGATCTAGTTCACGGGAAGGGAGGGGAACTGGCTGTGACAAGTTTGTGTGGATCAAAAATCCCCTGACAGTTTTTCACAAGGAGCTTGTTCATGATCTACGTGATGATGTGTGGGACAAGAAAAAGGAGATTCGTGCTTTGGAGCGAGAGATCTGGGAGCTTCGTCAGGTGCAGGGGTGGCATGAGCAGGGAGGTGGTGAGAAAGACGGGCTCAAGATTAGGCCAGATAGTGGAAACAATTTCCTCATTATCTGGGCATTATCTGCTACATTTGTAGTTTATGTTGCCATGTTGTTGTCCAGCAGCTAAAATAAGTTGCTGCTTCGTGGAGTGTAGCATCCAGCTTAGAACTTGTTTTTCAATTCAGAACCTTATCATAAGTGTAATGCCAATAGCAAGGATTTATTAAGCGCCTATAAATAATTCATGTCTGTGCCACTAGCATCCATCGATTTTGGAGACCCTTAACCGCTCAGCTATCGCGGTCCCGGTGGTGTGATTGTTCAGACAGGAGTGGCACAGTCACAATTTCGGATTCTACTAGTGGCCTCGTACGTATCCAATCCTCAAGTCATGATACATTTTATTCCGAGTACGGGAAGTAGATTGTTTCGCCTGACAAGTCCCATGCACACAGCTCCAGAGTTTAACCAAACTACATATATAGGTTCAAGTTCAATACATTATTAGGCTTCTACACTTCTAGCCTTCTTCCTCTGCTTGGGTGCCAACTTTCTTCCTCTTGCCTTCACGTCCACTGGCTTCTTCATTTCCTGGATTCTTCCTCTTCCTGGGTGCCAATTTCTTACCTTCACGTACCCTACATGATAATAAAGTATTCATGTAATTGTTAGAGCAAGGTAAATTATATGTGGGCAGTGCATCCATAATTGTTATTGCCTCCACAACCGCTTATAGGAATAACCTACTAGTCTCATCCATAGATGAATGATAACTAATGATATGCATAGTGACGTCACCATTAATCCCAAGTAAATCCCTCAGATACAGCCATATTACCCCTTCTGTCACTAGGGTTCCCAACCTGCAGAGTAGTCATTACTCATACTCCCTATACCTGGCTCAATCCTTAGGGTCTTGGGTACCTGACAAGTCCTTAGATTGAGGAAAGAGAGGATACAATAATCATCATGTCATACAAACTAATACATGATCCCATCTATGATAAATAACATGTACAAAAGCTACATGGCTAGGCCGAAGCCCTTAGCCCAAGGAGAATTACTTACACATAGAGATGGGATCAAAGATCATAAACATTGTAGTGGAAATCATGAGATTGATAGCAAATAGTCTTACAATGTCGCCAATCAAAGAAGAGATCTACTATTAGAAGCGGTGGAATATGGCTATGGTGGCAGAGATGGGTTTGGATATTAGATCTAAGTCTATTCCTCTAGCGGCTCTTCGGTGTTGTGGATGGAGATGTAGGGGTGGCTGATGATTAGAAAGAGCTCTCTTTTCTTGTCGCCCGAGGCCTCTTTATATAGGGGTCCCTTCACGAAAGTTGTTCTGTTTGACCTAGCGGTGTCGATGTCAACTATACTACTGGGACTATACGGCCAGAATTTTATTCCCGTCATATAGTTGGTCGTTAAAGCCGTTGTCTCCACTTCACGACTCCTGGTTTCTTTGGGTTGTTGGAAATCTCATATCTTTGACTTTAATGAAGTGATTCCTATCATCAAACGTCATTATCTATGCAGGGAAAATCGAAAGGATTGCATACCCCTTTAATCATTAGGCATTAGTGGTAGGCTTTACAGAGATATTTCATAAAAAATATGAATAATATCCAGTTTAAATGTGGATGTATATGGCTATATTTCAGAGCCACCAACCTCCTCAAGCTTAAACTTGATCGTCCTCGAGCAAGAACACCAAATCCAAAAAGGAACCCAACATTTAAACTGAGATAACGAGATGATGACCTTACTCATGATTGGTAGTCTCATGTTTCCTCCACTTTATAAATCAGAAAAACTTCAGCATAGATAGAGTAATGACAAGCATACCATACGGGTTTTCATGCATCCTTATAGCGCATCAAAATTATTGTAACATGGATGATTCAAATGAGTAAACTTTATTCCATGTCATGTAATCAACTCATAGGCTTGCCTTTGAACAATAAAGTATAATGATGTAAAATTAAGAGTGTGAGAGTTTGTCATGAAAAACATATACACTAGAGTATCTCAATTCTCCCACATCAATAAATCAAGACTCTTCAAGCACTACTTTTCTGTTCATTGTCCTTCAAGAATTTCAGTTCTTAAGTAATTGAGATCATGCCAAAGATTTTAATTAGTTTATTGGGATGTGATGGACACTCGTGGCACCACTAAGGTTTTTGTTCCTTTTGTACAATGATTACTCATAACAGCCAGAGGAGTGATGCAATCATGAACACAGCTTCCCGGGAGTGCCAAGAATCTTACCCATTATAGCATTGTTGCTACATATGTTTAATCAACTCATAGCCGAAATCTAGGAGTTTCCTCCATGAAGATTGTTCATAGGCTAGCGGAGTTGTTGGCATCCCATGAAGTTTGACACGCATAAAGCTATATCATTCTTAAGATTCACAAGTCAAACTTTGGCATGCTCAAAAAAATCGCTAAACATTAATTTAATTGAACAAATCCTTTTAAAGAGAGCTAGCAAGTCAATCATTATATTCCTTGGTGTTTCATTTCTCTAGAAATAAGCCTTCAAGACTAAAACACTACAACACCCAAGCCTTCAATTGTGTGTAACACCCCTAGTTTTATTAAATAGTAATTAAGGTTTGTTTGAGCATAACATGAGCATCATCCTCTTTAAATAAAATGCATGCAAGAAATGGACAAAACCCTAAACCATAATCTCCCCCTCTATATTTGAAATGTATTCAAAAGGGTTTTGTATTTTGAAAACTACCAAGTGGATTATAAGGGCTCTGTGGTATTTTGAGAAGTTTATAAAGTTCTGGTATTTTAGAAATATTCAAAACAGGTTTGAAATTGAATTACAAAAGAGAAAAATAGAAAAACCAGAAAAGATAAAGTTTTTCAAAGAAAAAATGCTTTAAACCAAACTAGGCCGCAACCCAGTCCACCATCTCCCTATCTATCACTACCAGCAGCCCAAGCGCAGCCTAGACCGGCCCACCCTAGCCCAGTACCCCTTCGGTCTTTCTTTCTGTGACGTCTTCCTCGCGACCGATGAAGCAGCTGTGTGGCATGCCGGATGCCGTCGCCTCGCCGCCGCGCGATGATGCGTGATGCCACCCTGGAGACGTGGATAAGACCCTCCGTGACACCCTACTCCTCCCTTAACCTCTCCCTTCCTCTTTGCCTCTCCTTCTCTCGTTCTTACGCGAGGCCGAAACACTAGCCAACGCAGGTGTCATTCATCGCCATCGACCCGCGCCATCCCGCGCCTTCTCGAGCACGCCACGGTGACCGCCTTGTCGTGTTGAGCACCATCGTAGGAGGAATTGGCCCCACACACCGTGAATCCTCGTCGCCGACCTCACCTCTCCCGACGCCGGCCACCGCCGATTCCCCTCCGTCCGGCCTTCCCTGGCCTCGCCGACCCCTCCATCGTAACCCTGGTAAGCTCCTGAGTATGTTAGTGCTCTCCTCCTTCTCCCTTGCCCTCTGGTTCCCCTCCCCGTTGACCCTCTGCCACTGCCGCCGCGCGCCGTCATCGCGTCGCCGGCTCCGGTTACCATTTAGTAGCGACACCACCATTGTTCGACTCCCCACGTCACCCTCTCGCCAACGCGTCCAGCCTCGCTACCCCGTGCGCGCGCAATCGCCGAGCCCGACCCCATCTGGGAGATTCTCCATTGCTAACATCAGCATGACGTTAGCATGAGGTCATAATCCCCTGTTTTCTTTTTATTCAAATGTTTTGTTAATATTTTCTGTAATTATTAATATGATAGGTGGGTCCTACCTGTAAGATATTTAATCATTTTCATAAATTTTTTATGAAATGATTAAATATATGACATGTGGGACCAAGTGTAAAATAATTTATATAATATCCAAATATGTTTAATTGTTTTAAAAATGATTTAAAATGGATTAAAAATGGGAAAAATCATAACTAATTCATTTTAAGTCAGAAAAAAGATGTATAATATATCAAAATGTTTAGAAAAATGAGTTCTACACAATAGACTCATAGTCATGCATTAATAAACAACTTTAATTGCAAGCTTAATTAGAAGAACAATAGCAACCCCGTAGGTGACTCCGAGGTTCCCCCTATTTTAGGGTTTGCACCACTCGAACCCTGTTTAAAATGACCAAGCATGCTCTAGGGTTCGTTTAAATACACTTTAACTTGTCACATCATCATCCTTGCTTGAGCATTGCATCGATGCCATGTGTTGATTGTTGTTTCCCCTTTCTTTCCGGTGATTGCTTCTTCCCGGTAGAATACGATATCGAGATCGAGATCGAAGAACGAGATCAACACCATTGAAGACCGATGAACAATACTTGACCAACTGTAATCAAGTCAAGCACAAGGCTCCTGAAGATCTATACCCGAGTATCAACAGGCAAAGGCAAGCATAGGCCCACACATGATAAAGTTCTATGCTTTCAAAGTATTTTATTCTTGCCATGTGCATACGATTCCAAAGTCTTTTATCGATAGGTACAGTAATCTTATCTGATGCATGTTTCCTTTGTAGCCTATATTCCCTGATCCACTGCTCCTAGCATAACTAGGGTTTGGCTTATGAGCTTCGCTAGAGCTATTATATATGTTGTGCTTAGCCATGCTTAGATGTTACCGCTGGTCCATCCGGTTGATGAATCAGGGCTACGAATAGTTGGACACAAGAAGGTGGTATGATTAGAGATGAATGTTAAACATGCTAAGGCTCGTATGGGAGGCCACGAGGGTTGTGGTTTTTGTAGTCCCATACTTGCCACCACTAGGACCCAAGTTCTTGCCTTTGGACCAAGACCGAGCGTGCAACCACACGGCGGTTTATGGGGACCCCCTTGACCCCAACTTGTCTAGATTGATCCATGAGTCCATAGTTTGAGATTTGGATTTGGCATCTACACATTTGGATGGGTTGAAGATGGTGCATAATATAGGACGTGGCTGGGTGAAGGGTGCACGACACTGAAACTGGATCCCGATACACAGACTCGAGGACCTCCTCGGAGTATGGCCAGCTGCCGCAGTAGGGAGCCCTTATGGGTGACTCATGGATTGCAAAAGCAAGGGAGAGGTTTCGGCCGACCACCCTCTGTCAGCACACCAAGGAAGTGTGTCATGTGACGTTAAGAGTCGGTCGGCGCGTGTGGGTAAAGTTGTACACCCCTGCAGGGTTAAATCTTTTCGAAAATCCATGTCCATAATTATGGACGACTTGGAAATGAACGTGAGATCATAGAGAACATCAACCTAATCGTAAAACTTGGCAACTAAGATTTGTTAAGGATGCTTCCTCATGGGTACGAGGGGTGATCCTAGTTGTGAGATGAGGATTACTTTGGTGGATATGAAAAGATGATGATCAATTCTTTGGAGATGTCGCTTTCTTATCCCCTTTTAAAATGATCTGTTTAGTCGAGCTTCTTCTCATCCCTCTTGTTTTACAAACAAAGATACCTTTATGCAAAATAGCTCCACCAGCCATAAGTCTTGTGGAGTACACCCTGTACTCACCATTGCTTCGTTGATAGTTTTGCAGCAGGTAAGAGAAGATTTTTGTTATAGCATCGACATCGACGAGTAGCTTGGGGTTCCCGGTCGGTAGCCTGGAATCTATTGATTGGGATGTCATCATTATGCTTCAGGCCTCTTAGGCCATTTGTTAAGTTTGTTATACTTAATAGCATAATTTGCCTTCCGTTGTTTGATGTTTGTGGTCAGTGGTCTCTGCTTGTAATAATTTGGTTCTCTGCTCAATTATGAGCTTGCTATAATAATTTTTGTGTCGTAGGGTCACTGTAATGCTACTGATTCTTTCTCTGTACGCTTCCAAGATTTAGGTTAGGCTTATTTTAGACGGAGGTCTGGGATTTGTCTAGCCCTAATCCCGGGGGTGTCACAGGTTTTGGTATCAGAGCAGTACCGACTGTAGGAAAATCTTTCTACTGGTTGATGTTGAGTCTAGTGCTTGTGAAAACTATTTTAAAGTTGAAAAGTAATTACGAAAACTCTGGTATGCTTCTTTTTCTCCTTATCTAGTTTCACTCTAACTCTGGGTCATCTTACCTTGTGTTCATTTGGAAAAAGTTTTGATATCTTTTCTAGTCTTTTAAAACTTAGGTGCCTTTTTGGCATGTCGTTTCTTAACCAGTTGACCTAGTGTTGAGTTTCTAGAGTCAATTATGTGTGTTCCTTGTTTCCCTTTGCTCTTATTAAGTTGAGAGATTCCTTTCCATCATGATCTCTCTATCTTATGGGTTCACAACATTATGTTGATGGTTCCACAGTGATCTATTTTAGGCCTCGAAGTTTCCTTTCACCTCGCGTGCCTACTTTTCGTTTGTTTAGGTACTATAGAAGTTGTTTCTTCTCTTGGAAGCTACCTTGTGGTTACAATCTTGTAGTACCCTTTGTGCTACTGATATTGTAGTTGTTCCTTCCTTCGGGTTTTAACCGTTGGTCTTGAACTGAAGATCCCTGATTGTGCTGGATTCTCGTGTTGTGAATCTTGTACATGAAGCTGACCTTTAACCCAAGATCCATTTTGTTGATCCCTGTTGTTAATGTTTACACATTACATCAGGATGGCTAGTACCTTGTAGTACAGCCTTCAAGCTTGTGGTTATTGTCGCAATTAAATTATGACAAACAAAGGACTTCCCCTACCACATGCTATGGCTAATGTTCTTTAATGGAACTAAATAGATCATGACAAGAGTACTCCTCGTGAGTCTCACTTCTATAATTGTGACTCTACCACAACTTCCTCCTTTCTACGCATCGGTCCTTGAAAGATTGTTGACTATGCATCTACATCTCGGGATTCTATCTTAAGCATGTTCCTTTTTACCTTTTTGTTTCTGACCTTTGTCTACCAGTTGGTAGCCAAGTAGTAAATGTGCATCGGTATCTTTGATGCAAGGTACTCTTGTGATCCGTCAAGACAAACCATTTTGGGATGTCTAGGAGAAACAAACTCCAGTACCTCGTCATTTCTAGGACCAGGTGAAAGTGTTGTAATCCGCAGATCAAGAGGCATTAGTTCCTATTTGTTCTACCTTAGAGTATCACACCCTTTTATACTAAGTGGTCGTGTTGAGTTTCATGACCCTCTTAATGAATTGATGCTCTTACACATATTTACCCACCCTTCCTTCAAGCTTTTGCGCTCGTGAATGACGCGTGTGCGTAATAATGTGACCATCTAAGATTCTTAGCAAACATTATTGCTTTGAACTTCAAGGACATTTGAGTCATTCTTAGCGTGATTGGTTAATCCTATCACTTAGTGAAGAATGATTGTGCTACCAAGTCCGTTACCCTGGTACACTCTCCTCGGTCAAAGAGTTAGGCTTGTGCCGAAGCTCTGAGACTACGTCTTCTTGATTTACCAAGCAAGTTTCCTCTCGAACTAAATGACATATCGGTGGTTCGTGATATTCTAGATGTCTTTCTAGAAGTATCGTCATGTTGCCACGTGACCGTGTTGTCAAATTCTTGAGCAAGCAGGTTCTCTAAACTGCTCCCTTCTCCAAGGATCTGTACTAGATAACCTTGAACTAGTTGGTTGAGCTTAAAAAACAACTTGGAGAGTTGTAATACAAAAGCTTAACCCAACATAGCTCCTTCTAATGGGATGTCTAGCTTTATTCGTGCTGAAGAAGGATAGTGTTTCCTTTGTGGAAATGTTATCGTCCCCACCTTTGGTTTGATTCGAGCTATCGTCAAATCAAACTCTGTCCTAGAGACTATCCTGATGGTGTATCTACTTGTGATGTTTTCAACTAGGTACATCTTCATGTTCTTTGGTCTGACCAATATTGTTGTTCCATTCATACCACATATGAGTCCATATTCGTGGAGTATATGGATAAGTTTGTTATTGAGCCCATGGATGACATTCTTATCTTCTCCATGCTAGATTATATTCATATGGAATAGTGGACATTAATGTTGGAAACCTTTTATCTTCGTGTCATCTCGAAGCATGTGTTCTAGATGTTAGAAGTGACCTTCTGCGGTTCACGTGCAAAAGTTGAAAGTTGTCGTAGTGGATTCGAGAAGAGTTATCTTTGTTTCCTCAGGAATCATTTCAAGTTAGTCAAGCATGTGCGAAGTATTCTCGATATGGTAGGTCAATACCTTCCCATCTCGAGAACATCCTTTAAGAACGTAAAGCCACTGGCTGATTTGTCATGGAAGAGAAGAAGTTCTACAAACTTCAGTATCCTCCTAAATGCTTCCCAACAAGGATTCAGTTGTCTTTCATTGCAATCAATTCATGTAGGGGCAATTATATTTTGATAACTTGCTAATACATGGGTTTCGCAACCTAGCTCATTCTTTTAGAGCTTTACAATGTAGTCCATGTCTTGAGAATCTAGTGACTTTACCTCTGCATAAATGTTGCACACTTTCTATTCGGACATGCTGAGTCTAAAGTATCATTCCACTTAACCAAAGCTGAATCTCAAGCAACAATGATGGTTAGTGTTCATCAAGGTTTTTGATACAGGTCTCTTTGAAAATCCATCAATATTGATGTAGTGGTTGACACAATCAGTCAGAAAGCCTATTGTCATACACTCTTCAATCAACAATAACAACCACTCCTCATGAGGCATCTTCTGTGAATTGTTATAGGATTTGTTCTGATGGTTTCCTTTGTACCGAAGTCTGACCTTTACTTGGTGTCTGCTTTCTCAAACATCAAGGAGAACATTTAAAGTAGAGTTGCTAAATGTCTCCCGATCGATCCTTCAGACCCATTTATGTTGTCAAGTGTTGTTGAACCAAGTAATTGAAGTCTGAGAATGAAGTTTCTTTTTCCCCGCATCATCGGGAATCTTCCTATTTATTCTTCTGCTGGTGTAAAGTGATATCATGATCTTTGGCAAATATATCGATAGACTTGGATGAATAAAGAGTTTCCTTCAGTTCCCCTAACATGTTCGAAGAGCGACTATGATTCTGTTAATCAACAGTTTCTCTTGTTACATGTTCCTTGTGACTCTTATGGGTCCTCCCCACAAAACAACCTTTTTTTCTTGACCTTCTGTTGAATGAAGAGTGATCCTTCTTATCAAAAGTAGTTGAACAAGTTGGTTCTTCACATCTCTATACCTATGAAATCTCTACTTAAGTCACATAGTAGAGGTTCATCTCTCGAAGTCTGTGGTTATGTTTTTTCTGTTGTAAGATTTTCCTTTCAGAAGTTCTGTTGTGGTGGTGTCACGGCAGATGCCATGGATAGGCTAAAGATGGGGACTATATGCACTAGAGGAATCCAGGGAGGGATAGTGTGGTGATTCCACACGTAGATGTTTTGTATTCAATTGACTTCCAAGGTTACAAATGCTCCTTGAGCTGTATAGGGGAGAGGAGGAAGAAGGTACTCTCTTACTCTCACCACTAGCTAGCTCACAAGAACCAAGAACTAACCAAGTAAAGATCAACCCTTTCTATAGAGGCCCTAACCCTCCTTATATAGGGGTGGCTAGGTCGCCAATTAGGGCATACGTGGCGGCATATTCCAGGGAATATGCCTCTTCCCAGAATAGTAAACTGACCGGGTCTCTTTTCCCCATCATAAGCCATGCAGAGGCTACGCGAGCCTCTGCGGCACCAGCGTCATCCGACACAGGCAACGCCACTCTTGTCGGCCACGCCTCGGTAGTCCTCCCCTCTGCCGCTTCGCTCATGCTCCAGCGTACAGTGACCTCCTTTTGACCAGCGAGATACCTTCCTTCTCTTGCAAGCCTGATATAACCCGGATCGTGCCTGGTTAATCCGGCCACACTGGTACCTACATACAAGCTAGAAAAATCCTGCCGGCATACTACGTATGTCGGCCGGGACTCAGTTAGGTGGACACCCTCCGGTCCGGGTTACTCCGTGATTCGGCGTTCCTTGAGGTGACTCGGCCAGCACTCGCTTTGACCTTGCCATACCTCGGCTAACTCGGCCCTTATACCTCGGCGTGACCCTACCCGGGGGTATCCCCCCAACAT
Source organism: Avena eriantha (assembly GCA_910589775.1). NCBI lineage: Eukaryota > Viridiplantae > Streptophyta > Magnoliopsida > Poales > Poaceae > Avena > Avena eriantha. The sequence goes on from OU342741.1 coordinate 361,462,527, forward strand.
TAGTCCCCGAAGCTGGTGCGGTCTTAGTAGCTCCAGCTTCTAAGGCCACGGCAGGTTCAATTTTCCGAACCTTTTGCTCCCTTTTCCAGGTTATCTCATAGTCCGGATTCCATAGGGTAACTTTCCCTTAGCACATTCCGAGTCTTCACTCGCTGGCCGGGTCATCCTTTGGTTGTCCGGGTTATCCTTCCTTCTCTCGTACGCTTCCCCACATCCCATGTGGAGGGTAATCATTATTTTGCCTCATTTTAAGGGCCTACGCCAGTTACTACTGCAGTTAATGTCAGGTGCTACTGTTGCACACGTCACATCGTGTCTGTCTCCTCGTTAACTGTATCACCACGTCGTGTCGTGGGATCCGTTGTGCCTTGTGGCCTTTCCTGTGGCTTGCCTCTGATTGGCTGATCCGGATAATACATGACCACACCGTGTGGCCCTGGCGCAGCGCAGGATCCACTACCCTCGCTAGGGCGTGGTTAAATAGGGGAGGGGCGTGCCCCTTGGTGTTTTTCCCTATTCTCGCGCCCCTCTGCCTCTTCTTCTTCTTCTTCCCAGTGACAGCGCCGCCGCCTCCGCACCTACTTAGAAGCGTCGCCGCTGCCCTGTGCCTTTCTGCGCCAGCATCGCCGCCACTCCCGCGCAGCTCCACCGCCACAGGTCCGCGCCAGTCCAAAGCACTGCCCCCACCGCCGATAGGGCCAGTGAAGACAGCGATTTGGGCATGACCGAAGAAGAGCTCATTGTCGCAGAGGCGGAGATGGAGGAGGAGACGGAGAACGCCGAACGCGGCGCTTGGGCTGGCTCCTGGGTGTGCTAGGATGACCTAGACTGGTTGTATCGCACCCGACGCATCCCAGAGGGTGTGGTTGCCTGTCTCGCCGCCGAGGAGCTTGCTCCCTCGCCTAATCCGCGTGAGTTTGTAGTGTTCCTCTCCCACTTCAAGCGTGGGTTCGGCCTCCCCGTTAGCGATTTCTTATATGATTGGCTCAACATCTACGAGCTTCAACTGCACCACCTTCTGGCGAACGCGATCACTTCTATTTCTTCCTTTGCCTCCACCATAGAGGGGTATACCGGATTGTGGCCCACCAAAGAGCTCTGGATCCGGTTTTTTGGTCTCCGCCGGAACATGATTCCGAATAAGGAGCTTGACACAGAGGGCAAACATCTTACGCAGTTTGGTGCTACCTCCATTTTTCTTCGGAAATTATCCGTCTTTCCCCGGGTCATGGGGTTAGATTCTTGCAAGGGCTGGTCCTGAACCTTCTTTTATGTCAGAAATGGCACGAATGAAGATCTGATCCGGCTGCGCACCTATGCTCTGGGTCCTCCTAATCCAGATCTGTGGGACCGGGTTTCCAAGAAACCCACCGTTCTGGCGAACCAAGTCAACAAACGGTTTCAGGAGCTAAAAGATGTAGGGTTGCGCAACGAGGATGCGATGATCACTTTCGTCCACAACCGGATCTCCCCTCTCCAGAAACGCACACACAAGTTGTGCCATATGAGCTGGCGACTTGACCCCAACCAGACTTCCTCATTTGAACTGAGCAACACAGAGATATTCCGCTGGGTCAAGGCCCTTTTCACCACTAACAAAAAATTCTCTGCTGATTGGGAGTGGGGAATTGAACATTTCTGCCAGGATAGGCTCCCTCCTGTGGTAATTCTCGTGTTCCAGTTTCTCTCCGAATTATATTCTATGTCGGAGTTTGCTGTTTGTTTGATGCCTTTGCATTTCTCTCTCAGTTGTTTCTTCAGCAAACTCTCGAAGATGGCGCCGAGCCTTCACTCAAATGGGCGAAGGATCGAGTTGCCCCGAACAAGGAGGAGCCGGATCAGGAAATGTTCCTTCCATTCCCTGATGCGACCAAGCGACCCACCGTTAAATTCTCTTCCTTAAGAGATTGGCCTGACGATGAAGATGATTCCGACGTTGAGGTGATGGAAGCATTTGACGATGTCCCCCTTTATTATGCCTTTCCGACATCAGCTAACCCGGGTGGGCAGATTCACGAAGATCCTCCTCTCGCCAAGGGCGAGCCTGTCCCGGTCGCGTCAAAGAAAAGGGGAGCTGCTTCTGCTTCTTCTTCCGGACCTCCTAAGCCAACCAAAAGGCGAAAGAAGTCCGCAGAAAAGATCGCCACCAAGCCTCCGAAAAAGGTCACGACCCGGAGAGGTCGGAAGCCCAAAGAGCCCTTGACTTCGGATGAGTAAGTCACTTCTCTCTTTGCCTAGTTTTCTGCTTCGTGCTTTGCTCTTCACATGCTTTTCCTTTGTTTTAACTTATCCTTCATTGTTTGGTTCGGCAGAGCTGCGGTGGAGGTTCCTCAGAGCGGATCCAGCATCGCTTCGCCCCTCCGGCATAGCCCTTCTCCTCCTCGTGGCGACGATACACGCCCGTTGAGCCCCATTTAGGAGGGTTCAGCGGCTGCTCTGGGTTCTAGCCACCCGTCGAGAGGAGGGCAACCTCGGAGCAGAGGAAGTGGTTCTGCCGAGGCAGCGAAAGCTCCCAACTCCTCTTCAGTTTAGCCGCAACCAGCCGCCACCGAGGTACCAACAGCACCACCGCCAAAACCAGCACCAGCACAAGCACCAGCGCCAGCACCAGCAGCAACACAAGTGCCAGCAACACCAACTCCTTCCACCTTGTCCGAGTCTTCCAAGACTCGGCGAGAAGACACAACTAGCACCAAGGCTAGCACCAAGGCTGTGCCCAAGGGAAAATCTGTTGCACAAAATTCAACCTCTCAGCAGCAGCCTAAGGCCAAGAAAACCTCTGATGCCGCCAGGGCTGCATCTGTCGAGGCTGGACAGCGCACGCTCGCGTACATGCTTCCGAAGAAGACCCCCGCGAAGAAGGATGTCTCCCCCGGGCTAGCTAGCACGCAACTTGCATTGCACACCAGCCCCGTTGCTGCCCAAATTGAAAGGAGGGAAGCCCATGCCAAGGGTTTGATAGCGCCCCATATGCTTAGCGGAGAGCGCTATCCTCCAGCCTTGATCGAATTTGTCAATAACTGGATCAAGGCGGAGTTCGTCCATAACGACGATCTCCCGCAGAAATTTGGGCCTGCCGAGTTTGCCACGCAGATGAACATAGCCGCCAAGGCTATCAACCTCGCCGGCCGGATGATGGAGGTACGCTACCTTGTCCTTTCTTTAACATGTACTAAACATTAGTGATATAACCATTAGTCCCTGAGCCTCTGGGGGAGTAACTTGTTACTCGGCCGGATGCTCCTTAGATAACTAGCGTATCTCCTTAGTAGCTTTGAATATGCACACACCTAGAGCCGGGTTAAGTTCCACTTGGCCCGGATTTTGTACACTTCGAATATGCACACACCTAGAGTCGGGTTAAGTTCCACTTGGCCCGGATTTTGTACACTTTGAATATGCACACACCAGAGCCGGGTTAAGTTCCACTTGGCCCGGATTTTGTACACTTCGAATATGTACATACCTAGAGCCGGGTTAAGTTCCACTTGGCCCGGATTTTGTACACTTCGAATATGCACACACCTAGAGCCGGGTTAAGTTCCACTTGGCCCGGATTTTGTACACTTCGAATATGCACACACCTAGAGCCGGGTTAAATTCCACTTGGCCCGGATTTCGTACACTTCGAATATGCACACACCTAGAGCCAGGTTAAGTTCCACTTGGCCTGGATTTTGTACACTTCGAATATGCATACACCTGGAGCTGGGTTAAGTTCCACTTGGCCCGGATTTTGTACACTTCGAATATGCACATGATCAGGTCAACTTTGCTCTTTTCAGGTGACTACCAATCGCCAGAGCGCTGAATTTCAGCGCCTCTTGGACACACATAAGGCACTACGCTCGAAACAATCTACGCTTCTCACCGAGTTTGAGAAAAGGGGTAAGTTTTCTCCTTGGCTTTTTCCCACCTTTCTTTGTCTTTTCCCGCCGAACTAATTTGTTATTCGGATTGGGCAGTTGAGGTAGAAGCTAAGAACACCATCATGTGGAAGAACTTGGAGCAAATAAAAGGTAAGTCCATTTTGCTTAGTCTTCTTCTGCGCCCTCTCTCCTTTTCTTCTTGGCTCGGCTGATATTCATACCTCGGCTTTGCCGGGTCGACAACTATTTCAGCATCTCTTGAAGATAGTGTGCCCGTGCCTGATATGATGCTGCATTTTCTCGAACAAGCAGGGCAACATCAGGCCGAACTGAAGAAGAAAGATGATGAGCTTGACCTCCTCCAGACGAAGGATGCTGAAATTGCCAAGCTCAAGGCAGAAATGAAAAAGCTCAAGGCGCTCCACAAATCCGAGATGGATAAAGCTGGCCAAGATTTCACTGAAGAGCGAGAACATCTCAACCTCCAAATTGCCAAAGATCAAGAGCTGCTGAAGGAGGCCGACATTAAGCTTGTGTCGGCAAATGCTGAACTTGAGCAACTCCGGAAGAGGCGTGACAACTGCATCAAGGAGCTGACCCGGCTTCACAACCATATTTCTCGTAAGTTCCTTTCCTTAAGCTGAGGTGACTTTCCCCGGGTTAGGTTCTTTTACTTATTTCACTTGCTTTCTCTGCAGATAAATTCCCAGAGGGTGATGCCATTGCATCCAATGCCGTTACCAAGTTCCGCCTGCAGAGGGGTACTCCATCTGGTCCTGGCTCCATTCCTCTTGACCTGGAGGATCTGATAGTCAGCTTATCCTCCCGAGTTGAAATCATGAAGAACTACGGCTCAGGTCTCCTAGATGTAGCAGTCCGGATCTTCAATGCCCTTTGGCCTGGTGAAGATACTCCGGAGGGATCCACTGCTCTAATTAACAAGCTAATGGAATGCGAGACCCAACTTGACCTCTGGAGGGAATCCGCCGGACGCGCCGGAGCTGAAACCGTCCTCCACTACATGCTGATATGGTATGAGAAAATAAATCTAAATCTTCTGGAGCGTATGCGCACCAGTTCGAGGTGGTCCACTGATCCGGACTGGATAGCTCGGTGCAAGGCTTGCGCCCATAGCCTCATTCATTATGCATCCATCCATCAATGGAACGAGGGACCAAGCTTTCTCGATGTTGTCGACGACGAATATGTCGGAGATGGTTCGGGTGAGGAGCAAGAGGACGAAGCCTTGGACGTCGAAGAGAATGAGGATGATGCTGAAGCCAAGGCCGGAGTTCCACCTGCTGGTGCCGAGTTACCTCCTCCTGCTGCTCCTTGATAACAAACACTTTGAAGATTATCAGATCCTCGGTATGCCGGGTGCAAATGTATTAAGCGCACAGATCATATTTTGCTACTAAGTTGCTCATGCCGGATTAACTTGGGCATAGTCCCCGAGTTTCATTTTCTTGTTTCTCCAATTTTCTGGATCGGCTCGTGTCTACCTTGATTCGGTTTTGTGACTTACGAGACCGAGTTTCAAAAATTGACTTAACAATACTTGGAAACTTTAGGATTAGCTCAAAATAATCTAACATGGTAAGGGTAAAACAAAAATGGGGTTAGTCCGAACAATAAACGTCGGCTCGATTACGTTGCTTTCCTTAGTTGTTTTTCGTGTGCTACGCACTTCCAAACTTGTTCTCTTGCTTGCCATGAAACCAATTCTTGTTGGACAGCAGCAAGTCGAAGAGTTGGGTTTTTGGTGCTCACACATTACTAATCCGGCTAAGGTAGAAGTAACTTAAGCCAGCCGACATATAAATAAATAAATAACACAAAGGACAACAAATATTACTAAGGCAGTCCCCGAGTTACAGCTCGAGGTGCCACAATTTCATTGATAAACTCATTGCTGGCATACATACCGACGTATGAGATACTCGAATACACACACTTCTTTGCTAAGTGTAGAATGGACGAAGAAGAGCTACATTCCATGGACGCTTAGATTCCTCGCCGGACCTGTCCGCCTTATTCTTCTCCTGTGGTTTTGCATCGATGAGATAATAAGAGTCATTGAGCAAAGCTTTGCTCACAATGAATGGCCCTTCCCATGGGGGGATAACTTATGCATGCCAGCAGTACTTTGTACCAACCGGAGTACCAGATCACCTTCTCGGAAAACTCGGGGGTTTACTTTCCGGCTATGATAGCGTCGGAGATTTTGCTGATATATGGCGGATCTGGACAATGCCAATTCTCTCGCTTCTTCCAGCAGATCAACATCATTTTTCCGGGCTTCTCGCACTTCGGCTTCTTTGTATAGGGTGACTCTAGGCGAATCATGCTCTATGTCGGCTGGTAATACAGCTTCTGCCCCATATACCAGAAAAAATGGCGTATAGCCTGTTGATCGATTAGGAGTTGTTGTTAAACTCCACAGTACCGCTGGTAGTTCTTCTATCCAGCACCCTGCTGATCTTTGCAGCGGCTCAATGAGCCAGGGTTTTATCCCAGATAATACTAATCCGTTGGATCTCTCCACTTGTCCGTTCGATGCAGGGTGGGCTACCGAGGCAACGTCTAGCCGGATCTTCTTATCTCGGCAGAATTGTGCAAATGCTCCTTCAACAAAATTAGTGGCATTATCTGTTATGATACTGCGAGGATAGCCGTATCTCAAGATGATATCTTTAAGGAATGTCACGGCTGTGGCTCCATCACATTTTCTTATTGGTTTCACCTCAATCCACTTCGTAAACTTGTCCACCATGACCAAGATATGGGTCATATTTCCTCTTGCCATCTTAAACGGGCCAACCATATCCAAGCACCATACATCAAATGGCCAGGTAATTGGTATGGTCTTGAGTTCCGACATTGGCATGTGCGTCTTGGTTGCATACCTTTGACATCCATTGCACTTCCTTACTAGATCCTCTGCTTGCTCTAAGGCACTTGGCCAATAAAATCCATGCCAGAAAACTTTGGCTACCAACGCTCTGGAGGAAGTGTGATGCCCACATTCCCCTTGATGTATATCCCGGAGGATGTCAAGCCCTTCTTCCGGGTCAACACATCATTGGAGGACATTTGTAACACTTCTTTTGTATAGCTCGGAATTGATGATCGTGTATGCGTTTGCCCTTCTCTGACTTTGCCTTGAGAGCACCTCTTCACTGGGCAAAGTGCCATCTTTCAGGAATTGAAATATGGGCAGCGCCCAAGCTAGTATAGCTTGCACTGGAAACACATCCTCATCAATTTCCATCTGATCCACTAGCATAACCTCAGCCAGATCATGCTGCGCAGTCCCTGGGTCTTTGCGAAGTAGTCCCCGGGTTTGCCGAAGCAGTCCCCGGGTTTCGTGAACTACCTCCCACATCAATGTCCATGGGCACAGCTTCCGATTCCGGATTCATCAGGATATAAATTGACTTGGACTCTGGGGATGGCCTGATAGACGGCTTTCTGAGGTGCTCTAGTGCTACCCCTGGCGGAATTGCTTGTTGGGTTGATCCGAGCTTCGAAAATATGTCAGTATCCTTATTTTCCAACCGGGGTACATGATGAAATTCACATCCCTCAAAATACCCAGATATCTTTTGTACATGAAATCTATACAATGCCATATTTGCATCCAAAGCATCCCAATGCCCTAAGACTTGCTGGACTACCAGCTCGGAGTCACCAAAGCACTAGATCCGGCGTATTCCAATTTCTTTTGCCACTTTGAGCCCATGCACAAGTGCTTCATATTCTGCAACATTGTTTGATGCTGCGAAGTGGATCTGTAGCACGTATTTCAGCTGGTCCTTCTTGGGCGAGGTAAGCACAACTCCGGCGCCTAACCCGGTTTTTGTTTTTGACCCATCAAAGTGCATTCTCCAGTAGTTCGGATCTGGCAATGGTGGCTCATATTGCACCTCGACCCAATCCAAAAAAAAGTCGGCCCAACCTGAGACTTGATCGCTTCTCTCCTGTCATATTGTGGAGCATAAGGGGCTAGCTCAGTTGCCCATTTTTTAATCTGGCCACTTGCATCCTTATTGCCCGTTATCTTGTATATGGGGGCTTCACATATTACTTTGATGGGGTGCTCTTCAAAGTAATGCTTTAGATTTTTAGCCACCATATACACACCATATGCCATCTTATGATAGTTGGGATAGTTTTGTTTTGAAGCTGATAATACCTCGCTCAGATAATATACTGGCCTTTGCACTGACTTACCCTCTTCGTCGCGCTCTACCACAATTACTGCACTTACAACTCGGTTGGTTGCGGCTATATAGAGCAACATTGGCTCTTTTCATAGTGGAGAAGCTAACACTGGTGCAGTGGCTAACATTTTCTTTAATTGTATAAAGGCTTCATTGGCCTGCGGCGTCCAAACGAACTTGTCCAACTTTTTCATGAGTTGATAGAGAGGCAGTGCCTTTTCTCCCAACCGACATACAAACCGACTTAAGGATGCCAGGCAACCAGTGAACTTCTGGACATCATTAAGACACTTCGGCAATTCCATTCGCTCTATGGCCCGGATTTTAGTTGGGTTAACCTCGATACCTCGGCTGGAGACAAGAAATCCAAGTAATTTTCCAGACGGGACACCGAAGGTGCATTTCTCCAGGTTAAGCTTCATTTGGAACCTCCTTAGGTTCGCGAATGTTTGTCGGATATCATCAAGGAGCGTTTTGCTTTCCTTGGTTTTTATAACCACATCATCTACGTACACCTGCACATTTCGACCAATTTGATCATGTAAACACTTTTGCATACATCTTTGGTACATTGCCCCTGCATTACGTAAACCAAAAGGCATGGTGCAATAGCAATAAGCCCCATACGGGGTGATAAACGCAGTCTTTATTTGATCATTCGGGTTCAGAGGTATCTGGTGGAAACTAGAATATGCATCTATGAATGACAACAGTTCACATCCAGCAGTAGAATCTATGACCTGATCTATCATTGGCAGTGGGAATGGATCTTTTGGGCATGCCTTATTCAGGTTCGTGTAATTGATGCACATACGCCAAACCACTGCCACATTCGGATCGTCCTTCTTCTTTTCTACCAGCACCGGATTCGGCAGCCAATCCGGGTAAAGCACTTCCATGATAAACCCCGCTGCTAGGAGCCGAGCTATCTCATATCCAATGAATTTTCTCCTATCTTCGGTGAAGCGGTGGAGAGGTTGCTTCACCGGCTTTGCTCCGGGTCTCACATTTAAAGAGTGCTCGGCCAACTCCCTCGGAACACCTTGTAAGTCCTGTGTGGACCAAGCAAAAATATCCCGATTCTCACGAGCTTGCTTTCCTATTTATCATTTAACCCGACACCAATTGTTACGGTGCGCTCTGGGAATAGATCATCAATAGGCACTTTCTTTGTATCCTTTGTTTCTTGAAATGAAACACTTCCATGCAGGTTACTCAGCGCTGGCATATACTGCTGAGCGGACTGATCCAATGCTGCCACCTCCTGGATCTTTCTCTTCTCTTGCGCGATTACGAGTGACTCGGCCAGGTTAGACCCGGCTGACGCGCACTCAATGGAACGTCGGAAATCTCCAGCGATGGTAATTACACCATTTGGCCCAGGCAACTTCATCTTCAGGTAGCTGATGTGACAACTTGCCATGAAATTGTTCAGGGCTGGCCTGCCGAGTAACGTGTGATATGCACTCTCCAAATTGACAACTTCGAACTCCAAATTCTCAGTCCGGTAGTTATCTCTCGTACCGAACAATACGTCAACCCGGACTTTGCCAATGCGTTCACACGAAATGACTGGCACAATGCCATGGAAAGTTGTCCTTGTAGCCTAGAGCATGTTCTCCGTGATACCCAACTTGCGCATTGTATCCACGTACATAATATTGATGCTGCTGCCATTATCGATCAGTACCTTTGAGAATCTGACATTGATATTTGGCCCGATGAACGTTGGGTCCAGCACCAACGCATACGAACCAGGGCTTGGCATAAGCTTGGGATGATACTTGATACTCCATGTAATTTCCTGATCCGACCAAGGCATATACCTTTTCACAACCGGCATAACCGCATTCACCTCCATATGTCGGCGCTGCAAACTCTTTCTATCTGTTTCCTCTGTGGTAAACACAGTAACTCTGGTGATGTTCTCTGTACTCATTTCTCCCCTCATTGCCGGGATACCTTTGATCTGGCTGATGCTGGTTTTCCACCTGATGGACAGCATCCCTTCTCTCATGGTTTTCATACCTCGGCGGAGGTGGTGGCAACATTAACTGTTGCGTGTTCGCTCCAGAGAGCAATTGCTACCGGGGTAACTCCTGCCGAGGCTGATCATTCCGAGGTGCCTGAGCATTCCCTGAACCACTTTGTTCTATCTTTCTCATCCACTCACATTGCCGACTCGTGTGACCCGTTGGGTTACTCGGATTTGGCGTGTGAAATTTACACGGCTGATCCAGCATTGCCTCATACTTATACCTGGCCTGCCTTTCTTCTCTTGCCACTGTTTCTTCTGCTCTAGCGTCCAAGTTTTCTTGCCATCATTTCTTGGAGTCCATTGTTGCCCTCCTGTTTTCTGACACTGATTACTCCCTGTTCTAGGTTGATCTTGATTTACAGCTGCAACTTGTTGTGAACCGTACCTGTAGTCCAGTCTATCATCTCTTCTCTTACCCTGGTAGTCATTCCGCCTAGATGATCCGGCTCCATCTCGCTGGTAGTACTCCTCATTTGACTCGTTGGACACGAGCCTAGGTTGAGTCAGATCACCCAAGGCATATGAATCAGCTATCCGGATTGGCATATCCCTTTGTAACCTTTGCCACAACATGCTTACATATCTGCACCCTTGCACAAACCAAGCTATGGCCTGTGATTCAATCACGCCTTCACATGAGTTTCGCACAGTGCACCAGCTGGTCAAGAATTCCTGGTCTGTCTCGTTTGGTCTCTGCCTGCACATTGCTAGGGTCTGTGGCCTATTGGGCCTCTAATACGTGCTTGAAAAGTTACTGACGAACATTTCCTCAAAAATGATCCAACAATTGATACTTTCGGGCAGCAAATTGTTTAGCCATACCCTTGCTGGCCCTTCCAACATCTGAGGTACATACCTCACAACCCATCTCAAGTTGCCTGTAGCAATTTTTACCGCTGTCGCGTAGTTGATCAACCAATCCTCTGGCTTAGTGATGCTGTCATATGTCTTTGTTCCTCTGGGTAACTAGAAGTTAGGTACTGGGGGTTCTTTCATGATCCGGGGTCCAAAACACGCCGGACCCGGAGGACCTTGACACTCAATTTGCTCCGACCTATAAAGGCGATCTAGTTTTAACCTGGCATCGTCAGGCATCAAGTTCCTGCTTCCCAATCTTGACCCTATCACGTGATAGTCCGGCCTAGGATACCTTGCGTTCACAATTTCCGAATCACCACCATTGTATCTATCTTGCTCTTGTGGAGCTGCTCTCTGTTGTATACTTTGGCTGGCACTGTGCTCTTGCCGTGGTATATTCCGCTGCTGCGGTTGTCCTGCTCCCACCGAGTTGCGCTGTCCGGCATTGCTGTTCACAGTGTTCCCTTGACCGGCATTGCCTTGGTCGCGGTTACCTCAGCCAGCTTCACCTAGGCTCACACTTCGTTGATCCTCATTTCCCTGCACTTCTTTTCCTTTCCCTGCCCTTGCCGGGTCATATGGGACTATCTGTTTATTTCTCCTTGCCGAGGTTACCACCTCTTCTCTTCTTGTGCCACCATGAGGCGATGATGCAGCTCCAGTGGATTTCTCCGGATTACCTATTGCTGAATGAACGATTCTGGAGGCCCCAGCCCTTGCCGGATTAGCCCTCAGCAAATCTTCATTTTGTCTGTTAGCGATCCGAACTAACTCATTCACTCTATCCTGCTGTCTTTGCCGAGCTTCACCCGTCAAACCCTCTAACTCAGATGCAGCTGCATCTACTGCTCTGAGGTTCTTTGCCGGGGTACTGTACTTCGGCAGCCCCACGGACAAACAGTTCTCTGATTCCTCAATTCTAGTATCACCCTCTTTGTTCATTTTACTCATGAGGTTTCACCCCTTCACTTTTACAGTATCAACCTTATTTGCCTTTGCGTACTCACACAGTGTCATGTTCAACGACTGCTGAGCCGCGGCTATTTTTTTCGCACCCTCTAGTATTTTCTGCCTAGTTTCCTCTAACTCGGCCTGTGCCTGAGCCGGATCTACTATTGCTGCTACTGGGCTTGCTAAGCTATATATCGCCTGCTGCAACACATTTTCTGGCCTCTCTAGTGGAGGACCTCTACTTTTCCTCGGTGCCTTGGGTGTTACCTCTGGATCTGGTGCCGGATCCTTGCTCGCGCCAGCGCTAGGCGCAGTCATCATCACCTCGACGCGGTCAGGGGAGCAAGTGATACGCGCCCCGCGTGCCGCGCTAAGGAGTGGCTCGCCTCCCTCGATGACGTACCGTGGGTGAACACACGACACATCAACAGCGACGTAGATCTTGTGCGCGCCAAGCTTGAGGAAGAGGCCGTTGCGCGGGAGAGGTCGCTTGCCGAAGCAGCCAGCATTGTCGCTGACGAAGTCCAGCGCTCCAAAGCGCTGAACGAGCCTAGAGACGATGCATTCGCCGGTGCCGATGAGGTTTCCCGTCCGGATCTTCACTCCTGCTAGCACCGCTAGACCCACGGTGGGTGCCAACTGTCGTGGTGGTGTCATGGCAGATGCCATGGATAGGCTAAAGGTGGGGACTATATGCACTAGAGGAATCTAGGGAGGGATAGTGTGGTGATTCCACACGCAGATGTTTTGTATTCAATTGACTTCCAAGGTTACAAATGCTCCTTGAGCTGTATAGGGGAGAGGAGGAAGAAGGTACTCTCTTACTCTCACCACTAGCTAGCTCACAGTAACCAAGAACTAACCAAGTAAAGATCAACCCTTTCTATAGAGGCCCTAGCCCTCCTTATATAGGGGTGGCTAGGTCTCCAATTAGGGCATACGTTGTGGCATATTCCAGGGAATATGCCTCTTCCCAGAATAGTAAACCGACCGGGTCTCTTTTCCCCATCGTAAGCCATGCAGAGGCTACGTGAGCCTCCGTGGCGCCAGCGTCATCCGACACAGGCAATGTCACTCTTGTTGGCCATGCCTCGATGGTCCTCCCCTCTACCCGCTTCGCTCATGCTCCAGCGTACAATGACCTCCTTTTGACCAGCGAGATACCTTCCTTCTCTTGCAAGCCTGATATAACCCAGATCGTGCTTGGTTAATCCGGCCACACTGGTACCTGCATACAAGCTAGATAAATCTTGCCGGCATACTACGTATGTCGGCCGGGACTAAGTTAGGTGGACATCCTCCGGTCTGGGTTACTCCGTGATTCGGCCTGCCTTGAGGTGACTCGGCCAACACTCGCTTTGACCTTGCCGTACCTTGGCTAACTCGGCCCTTATACCTCAGCGTGACCCTGGGTATCCCACCAACAAATTCAAACTCTTCTAAAGCTCCATGGTCTCAATCCTTACGAAGACCATCTATCTAACACCTTGACACCATCTCCTCTTGTTTCCTCTGTTACCTTGATGTATTTCATGCTTGTTGGCTCCAGAGATGTTATGAAACATCTATCCATGAGTTGACCATCAGATACTCTATTTGTGGTTTTGTGTCTTTCCCTCTCTTCTTTTATATGTGTAGCTACCACAAACAAAATGAAGAGCTTGATTCATGCATTCAATGATGGTGGCATGGATCAATCTCTTCGAGAAGATCGTCGAAGTTTAGTGTAACCCTGTTTCTTCTATCTTCCTACCTAGGAATCTCGGGACGAGATTCTGTTAAGGGCGATAGAACTGTAATACCCCTAGTTTTATTAAATAGTAATTAAGGTTTGTTTGAGCATAGCATGAGCATCATCCTGTTTAAATAAAATGCATGTAAGAAATGGACATTACCCAAAACCATAATCTCCCCCTCTATATTTGAAATGTATTCAAAAGGGTTTCGTATTTTGAAAACTACCAAAATTATGGAGCCCAAGTGGATTATAAGGGCTCTGCGGTATTTTGAGAAGTTTATAAAATTTCTAGTATTTTAGAAATATTCAAAACAGGTTTGAAATTGAATTACAAAAGAGAAAAACAGAAAAACCAGAAAAGAAAAAGGGTTTTGACAGAAAAATGCTTTTAACCAAACTAGGTCGCAGCCTAGTCCACCATCTCCCTATTAATCACTGCCAGCAGCCCAGGCGCGGCCCAGATCGGCCCACCCCAGCACAGTAACCCTTCAGCCTTTCTTTCTATGTCATCTTCCTCGCGACCGGCGAAGCAGCTGCGTGGCATGTCGGATGCCGTCACCTCGCCACCGTGCTGCGATGCGCGCTACCGCCCTGGAGACGTGGATAAGACCCTACATGACACCCTACTCCTCCCTTATCCTCTCCCTTCCTCTCTGCCTCTCCTTATCTCGTTCTTCCGCGAGGCAGAAACCCTAGCCGACGCAGGTGTCATTTGTCGCCGTTGACCCGCGCCTCCTCGAGCATGCCAGGGTGACCGCCTCGTCATGCTGGGCATCCTCATAGGAGGAATCGGCCCCACACACCGTGAATCCTCGTCGTCGACCTCACCTCTCCTGACGCCAGCCACCACCGATTCCCCTTCGTCCGGACTCCCCTGGCTTCGCCGACCCCTCCATTGTAACCTTGGTGAGCTCTTGAGCACGTTAGTGCTCTCCTCCTTGTCCCTGCCCTCTGGTTCCCCTCCCCGTAGACCCTCTGTCGCTGTTGCCGCGCGCCATCGTTGCTCCACCGGCTCCGGTTACCATTTAGCAGCGGCGCCACCACAGTTCGAGTCCCCACGCCACCCTCTCTCCAATGCGCCCAACCTCATTGTCCCATGCATGTGCAATCACCGATCCCGACCCCGTCTGGGAGATCCTCCATTGTTGACGTCAGCATGACGTTAGCATGAGGTCATAATCCCCTGTTTTCTTTTTATTCAAATGTTTTGTTAATATTTTATGTAATTATTAATATGACATGTGGGTCCTACCTGTAAGATATTTAATCATTTCCATAAATGTTTTCTGAAATGATTAAATATATGACATGTGGGATGATATGTTGCAAACGTATCTATAATTTTTGATGTTCCATGCTTGTTTTATATCTACTTTCTTATGTTTTGTCCATACTTTGGAGTATTTTTATACACTTTCTTGGACTAACCTATTAACAAGATGCCATAGTGCCATATGTTGGGTCCACAACATAGAAAACAAAAAAATTCCTACGATGTGAACTACACGCCAAGATCTATCTACTAGGTACAAAGCAACGGGTGGACATACATCCAACGAGAACTTACCCTCGAAGACAACGAGTTTTGTTAATGAGTAGGAACTCGTGGTTGATGTAGTCGTACACTTTCGGATCTCAAGATCGTGAGGAAGTCCAGCAGGTCCGGATCCAGCACGTCCATCATATCCAGCTCCAGCAGCACCAAGTCCAGCACCACAAAGCAGCGGTGCATCCGGTACCCCGACAACATCCGTCCCTCGCTCCAGCAAAGCAGCAGAAGCAGCAACTCCTTTCCAGATAAAGCCACCGAGAACATGTATCTCGCTAATCCGAGACCATGGGGAAATAATACTAGAGGGGGAGAGAGATCCTTCACAAGGAGGTGTGAGTGAGAAGTGAGGAGAGGGTGGCCTTTTATAGGAGGAGGGGGTGCCCCTCCTTCATGGCCGGCGCATGGAGGAGGTGCCTCTTCACCTCCTCCATTCATGTGGTGGTAACCCCTCCACACTCAAATGTCTCTTCACATTCCTCTTTAAAGTCTCCACTTTAAATGCATTAAATTTCTCCAAATTTAATACTCTCTCATTTAATGCTCTCTCATTTAATAAAAATCTTTTATTATTTTTATTCAGAATTTTGTTAATTACTTTAATTAACAAACATTCACATAAACCCCCTACAACATTTCAATATTACATGCAGAACCAATTTCAGCAATTTCACCCGAAACAGTTTCGGTGTCTATTGAAATAATTCCAGCGCTTTCTTAAATCTTTATCTGAAACATATTTGCTCCAAATGGTGGCGGTATCCCTTAAGTGTGTCACCCTATGGTTCGCAAATAATGCAGACATGATCGAGACCCCTCTCCGATCAATAATCAGCAGGGGGACCTGGAGATCCATACTGACTCCTACACATTCAATGATGACTCCTATGATCGTGAGAACCTTTAACGCTAGTAACTAAATCCCTTTGTCTCGGGATATATTACATATCTGAGATTCGATCATCGGTATCTCCATACCTAGTTTGATCTCGTTTCTGACATGCACTCTTTTCTCGTTCCCGTGATATAACATTCTAGTGATCACATCACTTGATTGCAAGCTATCTTAATGTGATATCACCGAGAGGGGCCAGAGTATATCTATCCGTCATTGGGATTGAAAAATTCTACTCTTGATCCATGAGCCTCAACATAACACCTTCGTATCACTGAACCCATCTTTATAGTCACCTTGTTACGGTGTGACGTTTGATGTTATCAAGATACTCTTCCGGTGTTAGTAATTAACATGATCTCATGGTCTAAGGATAAATATTACTTCGTATGATGTTATAGCAATATAAACATAATGACTTTGATCGTAATGCTATACTTCAGATGAGTGTTCATCACATCATTCCACCAATGTTGTGACCTCGTTATTAACAACATCCAATGTCCATGATCAGGAAATCTTGATCATCTTGTTAATCAATGAGCTAGTCTATAAGAGAGGCATAACTAGGAACCCTTTTTGTTTATTAAACACACATGTATTGACGTTTCCGATCAATACAATTATAGCATGCAAAATAAACATTTATCATAAACATGGAATAAGATAATAACCACTTTATTATTGCCTCTCGGGCATATTCCCTTCAGTCTCCCACTTGCACTAGAGTCAATAATCTAGTTTGAAAAACTTTGCATATTGAACACCTATGGCTTTCTTGTGTTGCATATACGCTATTGCTAGTGGTTAACATAATCTCTGGATCTGACAGTTTCAGGTCCGTGTGTATTTGCATGTCTTTGCGTCTCTATGCATCACTCATTCTCAAATGAGATGGCATTGTATAAATTTGGTCTTTTGGTGAGACCTTTAGTTCGTTCGGCTCAAAATATGTTGATATTATTGTCACACAATATATCTTCATAGTATTAGCCCACTTTGAACCACACCCAGTTTGATAACAAACTACTTAACACAAATGCCCTCCTTTGCTGCTACTATAGCAGTTATATACTTAGCCTTTTGTTGTAGTATCCGTCACAATGTCTCAACTTTGGAACTCATCCAAATCCATCATGGAACATCCTTTCCATTACATTGTGCCACCCATAGTCTAAATTGAGATAAATTTAATTTGTATCTTGTGACAAAACTAGTATCAATGTAATACTTTACAATGAACTACCTTTAACTATTTGTCACTTATACATTATATATTCTTAGTTCTTCCAAAGATCATAAGAATATATTTACTATTGTCCAATGATCATCTTATGAATCATTCTGGTATATGCTCATAACATTTAGAGCATAGGACATTCTGGATATATACATATCATGGTATAATCGATCAAAATCTTCATGTGATTTTACTCACCAAGTGTTGAAACACTTGAATTTTGATACAATCCTTTCCATGCAGCAAGAACCTTTCTTGTTGTTTCCATATTGAACCCTTTCAATATCTCATATATGTATGTCTGCCACAACCATATTTGTGCCTTAATCTATCCATATAGATATTGATGCCAAATATTCCGGATTTGCCCAAGTCTTTCATCGAAATCTTATTTTAATGAAATTCTTAACTTGTGTCAATACAAGATACATCATTTCCAATCAACAATATGTCCTCTACATAATGTATTAGAAATATGTATCAGCACTACCACTTAATTTCTTGCAAATGCAAGCATCTTCATCATCTCCGATGAATTTAAACTCTTTTAATAGTTTCATCATGGTGAAGATTCCAATTCCGCTATGCTTACTTCAACTATTGAAGTTTACATGCCCTTTTAGCACCCTTTGAATTAACAAAACCCTTCGGACCATGTCATGTACATTTCCTAGGTTAGCCTTCTATTAGAAGAACCTTGTTTTGTTTATTCAACTACCATATACCAAATTATATGTAGTGGTTGCTACATTAATCCGTCAAGACTATATATCGCTATGAAAGATCAAATCTTGTCATAGTCAACTCCTTGAACATTGTCGTAAACTTCTTTCCGACATGTCCACTATTTCATAGATGTTAAACATCCATGTCTTATTTCTTTATAGATCCAAACACGACCGATATGCTTCACGCCTTTCCGGAGGGTCTTCCAAGTTCAGAAACTTGATTTCTCGTGTATGGATACTATCACGGATTCTATGACTTCTAGTCATTTTATGGAGTCAGGGCCCATCATCGCTTCTTTGCATGTAGTCGGTTCATCATTGTCAAAACAATAACGACTTGCTTATCAAATCTTACTATTTTATTCTTACCGACCCACACGGTTCTATAGGAACTCTAATCTCCGAGATCACACCTTTTGTAATCACGAGAGCCATGAGCATTGTGGCCGCCACCAGGACACTTTCTGGCGCTGTGCTACTTAGCACATATAGCTAAGGTTCAACAACCTTATCAAAGTTCTATTGTCCTCCCACTTAACTTTTCGCGAAAAATTCCTTCTCAAGAAACTTGACGTTCCAAGTAACAAACTCTTTTGTCCTTAGTGTTATAGAGAAATTCCCAACAAATTCGTTGGGATAACCTACAAAGACGTGTTTATCCGACTTTGGTTGTAAACATTTTACTTATGCATAGCATACCAGAATTTAAGAAAAGAAAATTCGGGTTTTATCCCAAACCATAACTTATATGGTGTCATTTCAACGGATCACGATGGTGCTCTTTTTAGTGTAAAAGCAGTAGTCTCTAAAGCCTCAATCTTTAAAACATAATGGCAGTTTTATAAATGACACCTTTGACCTTACCATGTCAAACATGGTTTGATTTCATCTCTCGAATATGCCATACTCCTATGGTTTACCGGGAAATCCAAATTCATGGAACAATTCCTCAAATCTTAGGTGTTTTGCTAAACATGTAACTCAAATATGTTCCTTTACGATCAAATCATAAACTCTTTTATTTTCTTGTTACAATGATTTTTCACTTCATCTTGAAAGTCTTTGAACAACTTTCAAATGTTTCATACTTCTTCCTTATTAAGTAAATATATAGATATATTCACTCAAATTTTGAAGAAAGCATATGAAGCAAAAAGATCCATCGCATATGGCTACACATAATGGACTATGCACATCAGCATGCACAATTTCCAATAAGCTAGTCATCCGTTCCTCTCTGGCCTATGGATGGAGTTTCAATTATCTCGAGGAAAGTCTCACATGCGTCAATTGATCAAAATCAAAGACTCCAAAAATTCCGTCAACATGGAGTTTCTTCATGTTATCTTTCCAATATAATTTAAACAGTGATGTCACTTCATAAGTGATCTTTCAACCATTTGTCTTGCGACATTTTAGCAATAGTGTTTATGTGTGATTTCTCCCACTAGACTTGTAAAAGTTCATCCATCCATTATGGAATACGATAATTATTTGAACAACCATTGTTCTCATAATACCGGAACAAAATAATGATTATTAAAACAAATCTTGAAGGCTAGGTTTTACGACAACGAAAAACACAATAACACTTTATTTGTTTTCGATGATCATCATCACTTATTCTCTTGCTAGTTACTTAGGCCCTTACAGTTCATGAATTGCGTTGTCCTGTATGACACTTCATACCAACCAATTCGGTATCCAATACCGGTATCCAATACCTAAGAACCACATTGTTTAATAAGCAAGGAATACAACCATAACATGTATATCTTCTATATACCCAAGTTGGACATCTCCAACCTTTTATTTTCTGCCAAATATTTTATAGATTCTCTTTCAACAATTCATTTTCTTTTAAAAGAATATATCAACATCAATAGTGGTGTCATGAACATGACACATGGTACAAAGCTTGTATATAGTCAAATACTAATACCTTTGGACTTGCACTTTGAAGTGGATCACCATCATCAAATGTTTGGCATTCTTTTAAAAATCCATTCTTTAGTAATCTATTAGTGTAGTAAACATTTTACTTACATCTTCTATTCATCCTTATCATGACAACTTTCATGATCAAGCTACTATAGCCTATAAGGAAGAATCGTGAGTATAATATCAGTTCCCAAAACCTTTTTGGTAGATTAGGACGCCTAGCGTCTCCAACCTTCACAAATTCTCATACAATATGAGAACATGTATTTTGCTAAATTATACTCTATCATAATGCAACCAAAAAAAAACATTGTTTCAGATATCACAATATCTTTCACACATGATGGTTTCTGAAACAATTTTCAGCTCCAATATAATCTTGATATTAAAACAACTTTTGGATATCAATAATCATGGAGGCAAACATGATACTTTAGATACTAACATTGGAATTCTTACTCTTCATTTAATACAACTTATTAAACTTCATGGAGTAAATAGAGTTTGCTGAAAGTTTGCAATAGGACTTATAAACTTTAAATTGACATTCAAAACAATACGATACTAGTTCGTAAAGTAAATATCTAGAATTCTATAGTTCTATTATCTCAAATAAAAACTAAGCCTAAGGTAGAAAACGAATGCCAATGACTACAACAAACTATGCAAATTCACTTTGATTTAATTTATGACAAATTGAGTTCGACAAATCCAAATTACTAATGAACTCCCACTCAAAAACGACATCCCTCGTGTCTTTTTGGTGATTACATGAACCAAATCCACTACACCAAGTCCGATCATCACGTGAGTTGATGTAGCTTCAAAGGCGAGCATCTACATGGGCATCATATCAACTATATGACTCATGCTTAACCTTTCGGTCTGTGTTCCGAGGCCATGTCTGTAAATGCTAGGCTCGCCAAGTAAGAACCTTAGTACTCGCATGTGTAAAATTGTCTTACACCCATTTATATGAAAGCGTAGAGTCGAGTACACTCGATCATCACGTGATGTCTCGAAATACGATCCACAAAATGGTGCATACTTAAGGAAGAACACATTTTTATCTTGATATCTAAATGAGGGATCATCTTATAATGCTACAGAAAGCGCCAAACTAGCAGTATAAGATGTTAACATCTAATGTCTAAAGTGAGATGATATGGTCCATGCATTTGATCTCTATCATTTGCATCGTGGTATGATCTCTATCATTCCTTTGTGTGTAAGGCCAAGGTCTATGGAACTTACACGTTGAGTGTGTTGTAAGAGTATCTATCATACATCTACTTACAACAATACCATATCAAGACACTAGCCCAGCAACGATCTAAACTAGACGCCTCTAATTTATTAATTCCATGTTTTACGTGGCTTAGGGCTTTCGGAGATAGAACCGTTCTTACCTACGAACATGAACTACAACGAGGATAACCAAGTTATTAGCAACTCGTTGTAAATCAGATATTGACTATAGTAGGAGAGACAGACACCCGCCAGCCACTTATGCAAAACAAGTTGCATGTCAGTCGTGGAATCGGTGTCATGTACGATGACATGTAATGGTCCGGGCCGCTTCATCCCACTATGCCACCAATATCCAAAATACATAGAAGATGCAATAACATGATCATCATCGCCCATATATAAACATATGTGTACTACCCGTGCAAAGCACCTACGCATAGATCAGGCTCTGATACCACTGGTGGGTCCGTAGCATAGAAAACAAAAAAATTCCTACGATGTGAACTACACGCCAATATCTATCTACTAGGTACAAAGCAACGGGTGGACATACATCCAACGAGAACTTACCCTCGAAGACAACAAGTTTTGTTAACGAGTAGGAACTCGTGGTTGATGTAGTCGTACACTTGCCGATCTCAACATCGTGAGGAAGTCCAGTAGGTCCGGCTCCAGCACGTCCATCAGAGCCAGCTCCAGCAGCACCAAGTCTAGCACCGCAAAGCAGCGGTGCATCCGTGATCGCACACACGTCAGGTACCCCGACAACCTCCGCCCTCGCTCCAGCAAAGCAGCGGAAGCAGCAACTCCTTTCCAGATAAAGCCACCGGGAACATGTATCTCGCTAATCCGAGACCGTGGGGAAATAATACTAGAGGGGAAGAGAGATCCTTCACATGGAGGTGTGAGTGAGAAGTGAGGAGAGGGTGGCCTTTTATAGGAGGAGGGGGGTGCCCCTCCTTCATGGCCGGCGCATGGAGGAGGTGCCTCTTCACCTCCTCCATTCATGTGGTGGTAACCCCTCCAGATTAAAATGTCTCTTCACATTCCCTTTTAAAGTCTCCACTTTAAATGCGTTAAATTTCTCCAAATTTAATGCTCTCTCATTTAATAAAACTCTTTTATTATTTTTATTCAGAATTTTGTTAATTACTTTAATTAACACACATTCACATAAAACCCCCTGAAACATTTCAATATTACATGCAGAACCAATTTCAGCAATTTCACCCGAAACAGTTTCGGTGTCTATTGAAATAATTCCAGCGCTTTCTTAAATCCTTATCCGAAACATATTTGCTCCAAATGGTGTCGGTATCCCTTAAGTATGTCACCCTACGGTTCATGAATAATGCAGACATGATCGAGACCCCTCTCCGATCAATAATCAGCAACGGGACCTAGAGATCCATACTGACTCCTACACATTCAACGATGACTTCTGTGATCGTGAGAACCTTTAACGCTAGTAACTAAATCCCTTTGTCTCGCGATATATTACATGTCCGAGATTCTATCATCGGTATCTCCATACCTAGTTTGATCTCGTTTCCGACATGCACTCTTTTCTCGTTCCCGTGATATAACATTCTAGTGATCACATCACTGGCTTGCAAGCTATCTTAATGTGATATCACCGAGAGGGCCTAGAGTATATCTATCCGTCATCGGGATTGAAAAATTCCACTCTTGATCCATGAGCCTCAACATAACACCTTCATAGAACTGAACCCATCTTTATAGTCACCCTATTACGGTGTGACGTTTGATGTTATCAAGATACTCTTCCAGTGTTAGCAATTAACATGATCTCATGGTCTAAGGATAAAGATTACTTCGTATGATGTTATAGCAATATAAAAATAATGACTTTGATCGTAATGCTATACTTCGGATGAATGTTCATAACATCATTCCACAAATGTTGTGACCTTGTTATTAACAACATCCAATGTCCATGATCATGAAACCTTGATCATCTTGTTAATTAACGAGCTAGTCTATAAGAGAGGCATAACTAGGAACCCTTTTTGTTTATTAAACACACATATATTGACGTTTCCGATCAATATAATTATAGCATGCAAAATATTTATCATAAACATGGAATAAGATAATAACCACTTTATTATTGCCTCTCGGGAATATTCCCTTCACCAGCTGCCTATTTTCTGCTATTTTTGGTTCTAGGAAAGTCAGAAAATGAATATTCTCGGAATTGGACGGGACAAAAGCCAAAGTCAATATTTCACCGAGGGGGCCACGGAGCCAGAAGACGAGACGTAGAGGGGCCAGAGGACGGCCACACCACCTGGCCGCACGGCCAGGCCTGAACCCCGCTAGGGGGTGGTGTGGCCGCCTAGGGCACCCCTCGGCCTCCCCTTTTGCCTATATATCGCCTCGGATACATAGACACTAAGTACCGAATCAAAATTCCACGAAAGAGTTTGTAGCTGTCGTCATCTCCATCCTTAGATCGGGAGGGATCTAAAGCTCTTCTCGGCAACCTGCCGGAGGGCAGAATTCACCCTGGAGGCCTTCTTCATCACTATGCAAGCCTCCGGTGTGATGCATGAGTAGTTCATCCTTGGACTACGGGTCCATGTAGTAGCTAGATGGTTTGTTCTCCTCCTTTGTTCTATCATGTTTAGATCTTGTGAGCTTCATTCATGATCAAGATCATCTATTTGTAATCCGACTTGTTGTGTTTGTAGGGATCTGATGGATATTGAGATGCTATTTCAAATTGATTATTGATTCTGTCATGTCTTTGTTATTTGTGATCTTGCATGCTCTCCGTTGTTAGTAGATATCTTGGCCGAGTAGATGCTAGCAACTCCAAGAGGGATTCTTTATGCTCGATAACGGGTTCATGCCTCTAGTTCTGGGGAAGTGACAAAAATCTCTAAGGTACTAGATGTGTTGTTGCTACTAGGGAGAAACCAACAATCCTTTGTTCATAGAACAATCGTATTGTTTACTTTACATGCAATGCTTAATGCAATTATCTATTTCTTGCAACTTAATACTGGAGGGGGTTCGGATGATAACCTGAAAGTGGATTATTAGTCATAGTTGCAGTTGGATTATGGTCTATGTATAATGTTGTAATGCTCAATTAAATCTCATAGGAGTCAAGATGATTAGTATATCATGTATGCTTTCTCGATGTTTGTCAATTTCCCCGCTGTAATTTGTTCACCCAACATGTCATCTATCTTAAGGAGAATCACCACTAGTGAACGATGGACCCCGGTCCTTTCTTTTACCATCAACCAATAACTATTTATTGTTTTCTGTTTACATTCTGCAAGTTATTACTATCTTCCACACAATACGTTTAATCCTTTATTTTCAACAAAACCGGTGAGATTGACAACCTCACTATAAGTTGGGGGAAAAGTTATGTGGTTGTGTTGTGCAGGATTCCAAGTTGGAAACAACACCTTGGAGGTGTTTCCTTGCTCCTCCAAGTTCGATAACCTTGGTTTCATGACTGAGGGAAAACTTGTTGCTGTGCTCATCATACCTTCCTCTTGGGGTTCCCAACGAACTCGATATATTTTGGGCCATCAAGCTATTTTTCTAGCGCCATTGCCGGGGAGTCAAGGACATCTTCACAAGGGGAGTACCTCATAACCAATATGTTTACTTTGTTTTATTTGTTTTGCTTAGTTTATTTCTGCTTTGTCTGCTTGTTTCTTTATCAAAAAAACAAAAAAAATAGTTGTACTAGTTTGCTTTCTTTATTAAAAACACACAAAAAATGACTACTCTTGAAAACACTAAGTTGTGTGACTTCACAAGCACCAACAACAATGATTTCATGTGCACACCTATTTCTCCACCTGTTCCTGAAGCCACTTCCCTTGAAATTAAACCTGCTTTACTCAATCTTGTTATGAGAGAATGATTTTCTGGAATTGGTACTGAAGATGCTGCTGCTCATCTAAATAACTTTGTTGAACTTTGTGAGATGCAAAAGCATAGGGATATATATGGAGATATTATTAAGCTTAAATTGTTTCGTTTCTCTTTGAGAGGAAAAGGTAAAGAATGGTTGCAATCCCGAACTAGAAATAGTATTGATTCTTGGACTAAATGCAAAGATGCTTTCATTGGAAAATACTATCCTCCTATTAAGATTATATCTATGAGAAGTGAAATAATGAAATTTAAACAATTTGATAATGAACATGTTGCTCAAGCTTGGGAAAGAATGAAATATTTGGTAAAGAATTGTCCCACTCATGGACTGACTGGTTGGATGATTATCCAAACCTTTTATGGAGGATTGAATCATTCTTCATGAAATCTACTAAATTCTGCTGCTAGAGATACCTTTATGACCATTACTTTGGGTGCTTCAACAAAGCTTCTGGATAATATGATGGTTAACTATTCTGAATGGCACACTGAGAGAGCTCCACAAGGTAAGAAGGTAAATTCTATTGAAGAAACCTCCTCCTTGAGTGATAACATTGATGTTATTATGTCTATGCTTGTTAATGGGAAATCTCATATTGATCCAAATCATATTCCCTTAGCCTCTTTGGTTGCTCAAGAAGAGCAAGTTGATGTGAACTTTATAAGAAATAATAATTTTAGCAACAATGCCTACAGGAATAATTTTGGTAATAATAACTATAGGCCATATCCTCCCAATAATGGTAATGCTTATGGAAATTCCTACAACAATAATAGGAGTGCACCCTCTGAACTTGAAGTTATGCTTAAAGATTTTATTAGTAAACAAACTGCTTTCAATAAAACTATTGAGGAAAAACTCTGTAATGCTGAAAGAAATATAGCATCATTGGCTGAAGCACAATATTATTTTAATAAAATGGCTGCTAAATCTGAAACTAATGAGAATCCCTTTGCTGCTACTAATGCCATACAAGTTAGAATTGATGAAAATGTTAGGCTATTAGCTGAATTGCATGCTAAGTGGGAAAGAGAAGATTAAATTGCTAGAAATATTAGTATTTCTACTATCACTTCCACTAATGTTGAAGCTAGTAAACCCAATGGAACCTTCTCAAATAAAAATGCTGAAATTCTTAGAAATATGGGAAACAATAGCTCTAGTTCTTTAGATGATAATTATGATTTTGATCTTGATGGTTGCAACATCTCTGAAGTTATTATGTTCCTGCAAAAGCTTGCTAAAAGTCCTAATGCTAGTGCCATGAATATGGCCTTTACAAAACACATTACTGATGCTCTCATAAAAATTAAAGAAGAAAAAATGAAACATAAAGCTTCTATTCCTATGAAATTAGAAGATGGTTGGGAACCCATCATTAATATGAAAGTAAATGATTTTGATTTCAAAGCTTTATGTGATCTTTATAGTAGTGTTTCTATTATGCCTAGAAGGATTTATGATATGCTTGATTTACCACCATTGGAAGATTGTTATTTAAATGTCCCACTTGATGATAATGCTAAAAAGAAACTCATGGGGAGTATTAATGATGTCCTTATTATGGTTAACAATCCCTATGTCCATGTTTATTTCTATGTTTTGGATGTTGAATGTAATGCTTCTTGTCCTATTACTTTGGGAAGACCTTTTCTTAGAACTGTTGGTGCCATTATTGATATGAAAGAAGGCACCATTAAATATCAATTTCCACTCAAGAAAGGTATAGGACACTTCCCTAAGAAGAGAGAGAAGATTCCTTTTGCCTCCCCTATGAAAACAAAATTTTCTCTTAATGCTTCTTCATTTGAGAACACTTGATTGTTTTCTTGCTTCTTATGCCTAACTTAATGGCGTTAAAGAAAAGTACTTATTGGGAGATAACCCAAAAGTTTTAGATGAGTCTCGGAAGTTGTCACCTCTGTAATAACTGCTCCTTATCCTTTTTATTTTCTTTTTGTGCCAAGAGTAACCTCTAATGAGAGAGAAGTAATGCTTGGAAAAGTTGCTGTCCCGAAACAGATTTTTGTACTTCGCTTTAAAAATTCGTGTAAAATCTCTGTATGTCGGTTTGAGCTGTAATTTTTTGTGCTTCTGCCCCAGGTTGTTATCCAACTTTCATTTTTTGAACACTTTTCGATTTTATCAACATAAGGACTTATAAAAAATTGGTTTTTACCTGCTGGTCTGTTTTGACAGATTTCTGCCATTATTTGCATTTGCTTCTTGTTGATTCCTTTTTGGGTTCTTTGGGGGAATTGAGCTTCTTGAGGGAAGTGCTACAGTAGCTCTTGTTTTAATGGAAGTTTTATTGGTGTTGAAACTGAACCCAAAGACTTATTATCTTGAGTACACTAATGTTGCTAATAAAGATTGTGTGAAGTTTTGTATGAAGGAAAAATTTCAGGTGTAAGGAAAGAGTGATGTAATGAGATGAAGAATGGACTAAAGCTCAATCTTGGGGATGCCACCCGTGTCACACCAAGAAATATCCAAGAATTACAGGCGTCAAAGCTTGGGGATTCCCAAGGCATCCCCTTCTTCATCAATAAAAATCTCAGGTATCTTCCAACCACTTCATTTTTATTGTTTCATGCACAGTTGTGTTGTTCTTGGAGTGTATTTGTCTTTGTTTTTGGTTTTCTTTTGCTTGGTTTTCTTAGTTTGCTTGAATAAATTGGTTGGACCCTCTCTTTCATACATTAGTTTTCAAATAAGTTTAGTTTGATTTGGAAAAGAGTAGGAAAAGTTCATGCTTAAGTGGTAAAAGGAGCTTGTTTTTGACTGTGGCCTATGCTTTGTCATGTCATGCCTGATATTGTTTTGGCTTTATGCTTAGTGATTTTTGATGTAGCATGACATGTTATAAACAATTGACATTGCTTAATGTGCCTTGAAAGAATCATGCGTTGTTTTAGCATATTAAATCATAGTATTGTGGTATTCTCCTTTGATGCTTTTTTGGGGTTGACTTGCCGCATGCTCACACCATGTTATGACTATCCCAAGTCACCATAGCCTTTATGATCCTTTAGTTTTTGACTTGTAATATCACTTTATTCTTTAATTAATGATGTTTTGTTGCTTTGCATGATTATGGCCATTATTGCTCTCTTAGTTGGTCGCTCCTAGTCTTTTGCTAGCCTCCATAACCAAGTATGAGTTCCACTCATGCATCCAACTCCAAATAAAACCAAGTTATTCCAAAGAGTCCACCAAACCTACCTATTAGCATTTTTTATTCCAAGTATATTCATGTTTTTATCTACCTTCCGAATTAAACTTGTTATGTGAAAATTAGTGATTAAGGCTCTCACGAACTTTATGGCACACTTTACTTTCTTGCACTTAATAATCTTGAACCACTATGTCCATCTTTGTTGCGTATATGCTTGAGATTTATAAGTTGAAGTTAGCAGAACCATGTATCATGGGAATCTCTTTCAACATTGCACTTATATTCCGTTGATATCATGATTCTTTTGCTTATGGATCCCAGCAGTGTGAAATAAAAGGGGAACTTGTAAGATCATGGAGTTTGTATGTGACGAGGGTTTAACTCATCAATGCCCATTGTTATGGGCTTGAGTTTTGGAGAAGGAGGGAGCACTGGAGGCATTAGTCGGCTAGCAAACAACACACATGGACGCAAGGTTTACCCAGGTTCAGGCCTCGTGGATGTCCCTACTCCTGCTTGTCTTCTCTTGGAATTAATGAAGGAATCGAAGATTACAACGGTGCACAAATGCAATCTTGCGAGGATTGTGGAAACTAGGGTTGCGTGTGTCCTCCTCGCCGCCCGCTCCTAGCCTTTATAAAGATAGGCTAGGTCTCGGGTAGCAGGTCGAGTCGGTTACATATTAGGGTTTTTCCCTTTGAACTTTCTATCTTAAGATCCTTCTTGTCACGCAAGCAATCGAGAGTCCATGGGCCACTCGAATTCTCCACCGGGCCTTGGCAACGCCATGAGCTTCTGCCGTATCTGGACCGTATATACCAAGCTCGAGTACATGTAGGGTATACCCATGTCAGTATCCCCCGAGTGTCCAGTGGAATCGCAGATTTGACTTGGGACTTTATGAAGCCTTTCAAGTGCATGACTGAGTATTTTTCGACTGTTCTGTTTATGTCATAGGGATTGTTGATATACGTGCCTGATTTAGCTGATGTATCATTATCAGTTAACTGCCTTAGGGCAAAACAACACAATCTACTCAGACTCAAGTCCCCGGACTCGAATTCGGAAAAGTGTTGGCGTAATTCTACTCAGGCCGCGGAGGTCTTACAGTAGTTGAATTCCAGTGTATAAGTGTGAGCACTCGACGCGTCCGTCAAGGCATGTTCATCGTACCTGCAGGCAGATATATGTTTCTGGTAGTGCACAGCAGATGCGTTGCCTGGCCATATTCAGGTCTTATCTTCACGCTGTAAGTGCGACATCCGAATTTTTGTCACCGTGGAGATGATTCGGGTGGCCCAGGAGACGCAGTCTATTTGTAGGGATAATATGAGGCAGAGTCGCCATAGCCTTCGGGTAGGGATGTTATCGACACACAGTACGATGTACAGATAATCATAGGGTGCGCGACCAGCGCTCCCTATGGGAGTAGCCCCCGAGTGCCTTGTTGAGTCGAAGACTCGGGCGGCGACTAAAAACTTTTTGTGACTGTTATCATCTTTTGTTGCTTGTTTCAGTCGAATTTGCTTCCAGCGCTCCCTATGGGAGTAACCCATGATTCACAATCGAATCGTAGATTCAAGTGGTGGGTATGCCATTAATGATCTTATACCTGCATAAAGATAAATCATAGGGTGCGCGACCAACGCTCTTTATGGGAGTAGCCCCCGAGTGCTTGGTGGAGTCGAAGACTCGAGCAAGGACTAAAGTAGTCAAAATATTCAGCTGCTAAACTTGATGACATCAGTGCTGATGACTTGATGCCCTCAGTTGTCCGTGTGAGCGGCTTTGACGGGACGTGACAAGCGGCGGGTCCCACTTTCTGACTTTGATTTGACCGGGCGTGCGTAATCTTCTATTTTAACTGCGTCTCCTTGATTTACACGTGTAATGGAGGTAGTGGGGGATGGTTCATGTTTTGGCTTCACCACGTATCGATGGCAATGTGCGCCACGCGTCTAGTAGAGTTTCTGCTGGTCGTTGGATGGCATCTGTGATGAGGTTAAGTAGCAGCGCAGCTGCGGTAAGTTTCCCATCAGCCTTTCTTTGCTCGTGCCTCCATTGCCATTGCTACTGCTCTCTGCTTCCCTGTGCACATCCTCTCCGCGGCACTAGACTAGCTCCGTGTCTTCCCTAGTTACTTCCTCCGCTCTCACCTTCATTTGAAGATGGGCAAGAAGAAGGGAGGCACCGCTGGTTCCGTGGCCCCCATTGCCGCTGCCAAGAAGAAGGGTGGTACCACCACCGTAGGCACCAGCGCTGCCGGCGCTGGGAAGAAGAAGGGTGCGGGTACCCGCGTCACTAATGGCGCATGGCGCGCATCCATCATCAAGTCCTCCGAGCTTCATCTCCTGCGTCAAGATGGAGTTCTTCCCTCCGTGGAGGATGACTCACGAGTGCCCTACGTGGAGTAACTCCTTGCCCTCCTGCTGGTTTCCGGGTGATGTTCCTTACGTTCATCATCCAAGGTCTTTCTCTACCCCTGCATCCTTTCTTCATGGGCCTCCTTTGCTTCTATGGGATCTAGCTGCATCAGCTAACCCCGAATTCTATTCTCCATATCTCTTGTTTCATTACTCTGCGAGTGCTGGCTCGGAATCGAGACGCACTTTGGCCTCTTTAAGAGGCTTTTCAAGCTGAAATGCTAGTCAACATCCAGTTCTGTAGTCTATGACGTAGGAGGCTGCGGAATCCATGTCGACTCTTCTGCCACCTATTTTTTTATCAAACTCACGGTGTCCATCCAAGGGTGGAGAGGCAAGTGGTTCTACATTAGCGACTAGAAGGCCGACGGAGAGCACTTTCGGACTCGCGCCTTTCGATCCCGCGACGCTGTATAAGAGGAGGTGTTCTTGGAAGAACATAGTGATGCCTAGCGAGTCCGAGGAGACGGAAGTGCTGTACAAGCGCGTCTGCGACCTCGAGAGTTGCATAGGCAAAGAAGAGGGAGGCGCTGCCCTTATTCGCACATGGTTGCGCTGTCGCGTCCAGCCTCTGCAGGCCAGAGTCCATCCCATGTTTCGCTGGGCTGGCGCAGACAATGCCACTCGCGTATCTGCTGATGGAATTTTTGCGGGTGAGGTTGATAAGAGGGTGCGACTAGTGACCAAATACACAGTCAAGGAGGTTCTCCCAAGCAAACCGTTCGTGTCCCCTTTCGATGCTTCTAACCCCTCCTGAGGTAAAAGTGTTCCACGAAGTAGTTTCCTTTGTCGACTGCCTTTATGATGTTTTGACATATGTTGTCGTATTTTCTGAATGTAGGATTGGAAGGTCTCTCCCATCTTGCGCCCTCTGCCTGAGGGTATTATCCCATGCGAAGTGGATGAAGAGGACGAGTCGGAGTCGACCGTCCCAGTCGAAGAGGAGGAGGGAGCCCCCGAGTCCAGCAATCAGGACACTCGCAAGCATTCCCACAGAGAGGATTCGGATGCTTCATCACCAACAACACCAGAAGGCCCTTCTATTGTTGCAGAGGAGCCAATTCCTGCCATTCCTGTGCGCTCCATGGCTCCTCCTGCTCAGAAGAAGCTTCGACTGCCAAAGGAATCGTCGGAGTCGGAGGAGCAATCCTTCGACCTTGATAAATTTGACTGGTAAGTTCTGTATTCGTGACCTCGTTTTGGTTTCTTCTCGGAGTTGCTACTTTTCCTGAAGCCTTTGCTTGATGTGTGTTCCAGCCAAGCGGCGTCATCGTCTTCTGACAACGTTCGATTTGTGAAGGAGTCCGGAGTCGCAGACTCCAAGGCCAAGAAGATGGTTGAGCGGTCTCCTTCACCTCCATTGGCGGCCCACTCCGGGCATAATTCATCGAGTTCCCCGCATGCTGGGGAACATCAGATGGTTACCCGGATGACTGTGCGACAGCCTTCTTCGGAGTCTATGGAGGATCATGTAGGTATCTTGTGATTGGCAGTCGAATTTATTCTTGGCGCTGTTTTACTTGAACTCTTATTATCTTCTGATGCAGCTCATTGTGAAGGAAGTTGCCCGCCTGGCGGAGCAAGTCCTTGACATGGGTCGATAGCATGCGCAATTGGACAATCGCCATCGCATTGTTGAAAGTAAGTCTTGACTTTGTTTTTGTCTTTGCGAATTGCAGTGATTCGATTTGGTGATATTCTATGTGTTTCGCAGCCGAGCATAATGAATTACTTCGCCATGCTGCTGCATTGGAGAAGACACTGGCCACAGCGACAAAGAATCGCGATGAGGCGATCGCAGCCTTGGAGGAGTCGCGGAAGCGAGAGGAGGATCTCTGTGTCTCCACTGCTGAGAGGGAGAAGTTGTTCGAGGAGCAACTTTTCTTGATTGTGAAGTCCCTCTGAGGTCTTCTTTTTCATCTGGATGTGGCCTGCTCTTCTGTGCTTTGACGTATGGTTGTTATACTAACAGTTTTGTGTATGCAAGTGCCAGCGGTTTGAATTTTGACGCACAATCTCTGCGCCACATGGATGCATTGGTAGGCCCCATCGCTACAGTCGATGACCACAATGTGTCCCTCCAGGAGACGGTGGGGAAGGCCAAGGATGTACTCAGTCACATCCGCGAGGACTTGACTCCCAAGGCCGGACTGATCGACAATCTTGGGGACTTGGTGGAGTCCCTGGCTGGTGGAATCTCCGCGGACTTCAAGAACTCGCAGCGCTCCGTTGGAGCCACCATGGCACTCGCAATGGTGCAAGCCCATGGCGTGGATATGGACCCTACCGCTATTTCTGAGGCCATGCCTGTCGACGCTAGAGGCCAGCAGGTAGTGTTTGCTCCCTTTGCTGGTAAATGCAAAAATTACGGTCCTCAGCTTATCGAGACACTCGCCAAGTATTCCGAGGAGCAGCGTCAAGCGAAGGCTGCGGCATCTGAGGGTGCTACCGGCAAGTCCGTGGCGTCGGAGACTGCCACGGATGCAATGAAGCCCCCGAAGCCCAAGTCCAAGTTGAAGAAAAATGCTCTGTAGTCTGTCTGTGTAATAGCTCTAGTGTTTGGCCTTTTGTTTGTGGAACAATGCTTTTATGGGGGTACCCTATTTAGGACTTTGATATGTTTGAATGCATCCAAGCCTTTTGGCAATGCATCCTCGGCCTCTTATTTGCTTTTTCTTGGTTCGTGATAGGGTACATCGAGTGGTCCTTCGAGTGATCCTCGTGATCCGTCACCCACTGATGAGACCTTGGCGTCGCCGCGCTCAAGGGTGGATGAGTTGTCCCTGCTTTCACGAGTGCGTGATCGTGTTAATCAGCTGGAACGTGAGCTTCCTATCCTCCGCGGTAACGCGGATGTATGGAAGTCCAGGGCGGAGAAGGCTACCGCCCGCGAGCAGTATCTATTGGAGGAGGTGATGCAGCTCGGTGATCAATTCAAGTGTTAGCTTTTTTCCCTCTTATCTTTTCTTTTAGTTAGTCACCGCAATTCTTTGTCTTCATACTTTGCCCTTTTTGCTTGGTGTAGTTTTTAGTGCTCGTCATCTGCAGGATGAGAAAGACCGAATCGCCATTCGAATGAATGACCTGAACCAGGAGCAGCTTCAGGCAAGTGGGTACTTTTGGGTGAACCATGATCATCCGATCGCACTTGCGACCCTACAGGATCGTGATTCTCGAGTACTCCACTTTTTGAAGAAGGAGCAGTCGTGCATTAGGCATATCTACCAGACAATATTTCCGTTGGACGCCGTCCCTTCAAGCCTGTTGGCTCTTCTAGCGAAGTTCCAAGATCTGAGTGTAGTTCGCGAGTGTGTGCGGCAGCAGTTAGTGGCTGGTGCCAAGGCTGCTTTGTCGCTGGTGCGACTGCATAGGCCATATATAGACGTTGCAGTTGTTGCTGTTGGACCGCCGACCCCACCGGAAGGTTCGACCTGGAACATGGTGCCACATTACCAAGCAGTTGATCGCTCAGCAGAAGAAATCATCGACTTCTTTGAGGCGCAGACGAACGTTCTTCTGTTGCAGCAATAGATTTAGCTTGTGTCTTGCGCTCAATTGTACAACTGTTGTAAAGTTCATATAGATATGTTGGGTGTAATTAATTTATATTGATATGTAAAGAGCTTGCGAGCTGTATATTTTTTCGAGTGCGTTGCACTTTATGATTCCTTTTCGTTAGCCTGACGTGTGTTTATCTCAGCACCTTGCCAACCTGTCAGGTGCGTCGCAGCTGGGTTGGTGTTTGTCAAGGTTTCGATTAGTGCGTCAGCTACTCAGGATATCACAATGAGTTCGTGGAACAGGTGTGTAAAGGGTGGCGCAGCCCCCGAGTGACAAGATTGCCAGAAAAATGAGGGAAAACACAGAGTTTCGGGGCACTTAGCTTTATTTATTCGCATAATTGTACGAGGTACAATGTGTGGCTAGGTAGCCTGGCTGAATAGCCTTATTTGTAATGTAAAAACGACTAAGGGTAGAAACGACGCAGCTGTGCGACGTTCCAGGGGTTGGAGTATGCGACTCCTGTCTTGAAATCTTTAAGGCGATAGGCGTCACCTGGGATTACTTCTGTAATCACATAGGGTCCCTGCCAGGGAGACTCGAGCTTGAAATGCCCTTGTTCCTTGAGTCGTAGGACCAGGTCTCATTCGACGAAGGATCTTGGGCGTAGCCTTCTGCTGTGGTAGTTGCTGAGGCTCTGCTGGTAGATCGTTGATCTTTCCGCTGCGATTTCACGTGCCTCGTCAAGAAGGTCGACGGAGTCTTCGAGTGTGAGGGTTGACTCCTGCTCGATGTAGGCAACCACCAGTGGGACTTTGTAGCGTACTTCTGCGGGTAGCATCGCTGCAGCGCCGTGCACCATGAAGAACGGGTTGTATCCCGTGGCGCTGTTTGGAGTTGTGTGTAAGCTCAAGAGTACGGATTGCAGCTCGTCTAGCCAACATCCTGCGGCTTGTTCGAATGGCTAGAGGAGTCGTTTCTTGATTCCACCGCAGACGAGGTCGTTGGCCTTTTCGACTTGCCGTTGGTCTGCGGGTGAGCTTCCGAGGCGTAGCTTATGTTGATTCCTAGGTTTTTGCAGAATTCCTGGAACTCCTTGGAGGTGAAGTTCGTTCCATTGTCTATGATGATGCTGTGTGGCACACCAAATCGATAGACAATGGACTCAAAGAACTTGACGACGCTGGCCCCTGATTGGTTTGTCACTGACATGGCCTCGATCCACTTGGTGAATTTGTCGATTGCGACCAAGAGGTATATGTAACCTCCTCGCGAGGATCTCGGGAGCTTGCCGACCATGTCGAGTCCCCATTGCACGAAGGGCCAAGCCAATGGTATTGGCCGGAGCTCCGCGCCAGGTGCGTGCGGTTTATCTGTGAATCGCTGGCAAATGTTGCAGCGCTGGACAATGTCCTTGGTGTCGCGCATGGCCGTGGGCTAGTAGAATCCAGCTCGTAGAGCTTTGGCGA
Organism: Avena eriantha; assembly: GCA_910589775.1. NCBI lineage: Eukaryota > Viridiplantae > Streptophyta > Magnoliopsida > Poales > Poaceae > Avena > Avena eriantha. The sequence goes on from OU342741.1 coordinate 361,498,307, forward strand.
CAAGGGCGCGACTGCCAGCATGGTGCCCGCAGATCCCTTCGTGGATATCAAGGAGGACGGCCCTTTCGTCCCCGTTGGAGACGCACCGTTGGAGTACTCCCGTGATGCTGCACTTGTATAGTTCACCGTTGGTGATGGCGAATGCCTTGGATCATTGCGCAATGTGTCGTGTGTCAGTCAGGTCTTCGAGCAGCCTTTTACTGAAAAGATATGTGATGTATGGTTGAGTCCAGGATGGCTCGATCATCATGACGCTCATTGGTCCCTCGAGTCCTGTGTCGACCTCCAGGTCATTGAGTGCCATTGGCTCATTGGGTAGCGTAGCCCCGAGTCTGTGGACACGCTTGCTTTCTTTTTTGTAGTCTTTGGCTTGATGGAGCATTCACAGATACGCTCGAGGAATACCCCAGGTGGTATGGGGGTGCAGGTGGAGCCAATGTTGGCGAGTGTGTCCGCCTCTTCGTTGCTTTCGCGGCCTATGTGCCACAGCTCACAGCCATCGAAGTCCCCTTGGAGTGTGTCATAGAGGTCACTGTAGGCAATCATGTTGTCGCTTAGTGCGTCGCACTCGTGCATCATTTGGTTCACCACTAGTTTGGAGTCGCCGTAGATGATGAGCCTCTTGGCGCCACAGGCTTTCGCCATACGCATCCCGTGGAGTAGGGCCTCCTACTCTGCTTCATTGTTGGAGGCCGTGAACTGCATTCACATAATATATTTCAGCTTATATCCTTGGGGCGATGTCAGTATGACATCTGCATTGGCCCTGTCCTTTCGTTTCGACCCATTGAAGTGCATTGTCTAGAGATAAGACATATCTGGTTTTTCGGGGAGCTGGTTCTCCATCCAGTGCACGAGGAAATCAGGAAGGACTTGTGACTTGATCGCGTCGCGCTTCTCATATGTGATGTCTCATGGAGACAGTTCGATTCCCCAAAGCGTGACTCGTCCGGTGGCATCAGGATTGTTGAGGATGTGCCCGAGCGGGGCGTCGTTCACCACCATGATTGGGTGCTCATAAAAGTAATGGCGCAGTCGCCTGGCTGTCATGAAGACGTCGTACGCCAGCTTCTGGTAGTGCGGGTACCACTGTTTTGTTGGCGTGAGCACCTCACTAAGGTAGTAGACTAGGCGCTGGACCCCGTGGACCTTGTTTTCCTCGGCTCGTTCCACCACGAGCACCGTGCTAACCACCTGGTTGGTGGCAGAGATGTAGAGCAGCAGTGGCTCCTTTTTGCGAGGCATTACTAGTACTAGTGAGGTGGATAGTAGACGTTTAAGGTCTTCGAATGCTTCTTGTGCTTCGTTTGTCCAGTCTAACTTGTCAGTCTCGCGGAGAAGTTGATAGAAGGGTAGTGCCTATTTGCCCATTCGACTGATGAATCAACTGAGCGCCACGATTCACCCAGCCAGCTGCTGAATGCCTCTTACATTCTTTGGCTTCTCCATGGCCAGTATGGCTTTTATTTTCTTCGAGTTTGCCTCGATCCCTCTCGCGGAGTTGAGATACCCGAGTAGTTGCAAAGATGGTACGCCGAAGGTGCATTTGTCTAGATTGAGCTTGATCCGGTAGCAGTCTAGGTTGGCGAAGGTTTCACGTTGATCGTCGATTAGAGAGGCCTCCTCTTTTGTTTTGATGACAATGTCATCAACATAGACTTGGATGTTGCGACCAAGTTGGTTTTTGAGGCAGGCCTGCATGCACCGCTGATAGGTAACTCCTGCATTTTTTAGCCTGAAGGGCATCGTGTTGTAGTAGAACACACCAAAGGGCATCGTAAACGCCGTTTTTTCCTGGTCTTCCTCCTTCATTCGAATTTGATTGTAGCCTGAGTAGGCTTCGAGGAAGCAGAGGTGTTCACATCCCGCAGTGGAGTCGATGATTTGGTCGATTCGCGGCAACAGGAAGTGATCTTTTGGGCAGTGCTCATTCAGGGAGTTGAAGTCCACGCACATCTGCAGGATATCCGTGTCTTTTTTGGGCACAAGCACTGTGTTGGTGAGCCAGGTGCTTTCCTTGATCTCGCATATGAAGTTTGCGTCAAGGAGTCTGTTGATATCCATTCAGACCGCTTGTGCTCTTGGTTCAGACAATCGTCATATTGTCTTCTTGACTGGCTTTGCGTCTACATTCACATTGTGTGCGTGCTCGGCGAATTCCCTGGGAACTCCTGGCATGCCCGCTGGACACCAGGCGAAGATTTCCCAGTGCTCACGGAGGAATTCGACGAGCGTGAGTTCCTATGCGAAACTCAAGTTGATGGCGATGAGGTCCGTCTTGGTCGGGTCCGTTTGGTGGACCTGGACTTTCTTCGTGTGCACCGACGAGTCAAAGGACATGTCGGGTGAACTTGGCCTACTCAGGGGAGGCAGACTATTGTCTATCGACTCCTTCAATCTTTCGAACTCCTCCTGCATGCTGAAGGACTAGGAGATTCTGTTGAATTCCCTGTCGCAGCTGTCAGACCTTTCGAAGCTTCCGTTGATTGTAATGACGTCATTTGGACCTGGCATTTTCATTTGTAGGTAGGCGTAGTGTGGCACTGCCATGAACCTCGCGAACGCGACACGTCCGAGGATGTAGTGATATTGCAAAGGCCAGTCGACGACTTCGAAGTCGATGCGTTCGTGTCGAAAGTTTTCGGGATGCCAAAGATGACGTCGAGGTTGATTTTTCCTAGGGGATATATGCCCTTTCCTAGGACGATGACGTGAGACCTCTAGACATGTTAGAGGGATCCTCATTGCACACAAGGTACTCGCGAACATGAGGTTGATGCCACTTCCGCCGTTCATGAAGACACGACTCATGTCAAAGCCTCCGATCTACGCCTCGAGTACAAGGGGACAGTGGCATGGACGAGGGACTTGGCATGGATAATCGCGCTTGTCGAAAGTGATGCAGGAGTCGCTTCCACTGAGGTACTCAGTGGTGGAGGGCGGAGAATTTGTCGCCAAGTTGACTTGGTGAGTGATGGCCTCCTGCACTCGATGTGAGGGGCGTCCTTTCTAGATCATCATGTTGCCCTTGGCCCGAGGGTACAGCTCGCCTCCATGGTGCTGTACTGGCGCAGCCGCGGGTGGTGGTGGTCCGGGCGGTGGTGGAGGAGCTCCATGTGCTATAGTGCATGGGGTGGCTCCATAGCCCCTACTAACCGCCTCGTGGTTCATCCGAGCCAGGCCCTCGTGGAGTTTGAGAAACTCGTGACAGTCCTTGAGAAGGTGGCTGGATTTTTTCTTGCCGTCGTGCTTCTCGATGTAGAAGTGCGCGTTGCACGGCCCGAACAGTTTGTCCTCGATGGTTGTTGCGGGTGCCTTTTCGCGAGTGCGGTGCTGCCACACCTGTGTGGTTTTCCTAGAGTCGCGGTATCCACCGCTGTGATAGCCACTGTTGCGGTTGTCGCCGCGTTTGTCAGCGTAGCCGCCTGCGACCATGTTGACATTGTCGCGGTCATCGTAGAAGCGCATTCGATGCTTGCCCCGACAGTCGTGTCTGCGCCCGAGGTCGTCGTCATCGTCAGAGTAGGTGCGATTTTTCGCCGAATCCTCTCCATCGGCCCATCGATTCACGATTTCCATCAGGTGGTCGATTGTTTTGGGCTTAGTGCGCCCTAGCTCCTCCCTGAGCTCTATGCGGCAGACGCCACCATTGAATGCGTCGATTGCGTGGTCGTCAGAGATGCTTTCCGCGGAGTTCTTGATGATGGACCACCTCTGGATGTATGAGCAGAGCGATTCGCCTGGCCTTTGCTGGCAGCTCCTTAGCTCTTCGATTGATGCAGGCCTTTTTAGGTGCCCTTGAAGTTACGCACAAAGATGTGAACCAGCTCTTCCCAGCTACGAATGGATCCGCGCGGGAGGTTATTGAGCCACGCACGAGCGGCGCCCTACAGCTGTAGCTGTAGGCATTGCATGGCTGTTCTTCGAATCCCACCGTGCAGTCTGATGGAGGAGATGTGGTCCTCTATCCAGATCTTTGGGTCTTGTAGGCCGTCGAACTTTGGGTTCTCCGATGAGAGCTTGAACCCTTTGAGCATTCGCTTCTGCCTGATGGCACTGCTGAAGCATCTGGCACCATAGAGCTCCGTCTCATCCTCTTCGGAATCAGTCAAACGAGCACGTCGTGCGTGCATCTTTTCGACATTGCGCTGCGTAAGGTCATCGCGTGCATCGTAGTCGCGATCGTGCCGCCGTGAGCGGTGGCGTCGAGACAGATCGTGACTGTCGTCGCTGGATGACGGCGAGGAATAGTGTTTTGCCAGAGCCTTGCCTTTCTTTGGCTCCGGCGTTGGTTCCTTGTCGAGTGCGGCCTCAATTAGCCCCAAGCCCGCGATCATAGGTCGGTGCATGGCGGCTCGTGGATCTCCAGCTGGTGGCTGGTTGTTGAGGAGGTACATGGTGGCCTCCATCACCGCGGCTTGCGGCGTCTTTGGGAGCACATTGCCCCGCGTGTCCATCGTCATGGAGCTAAAATCGAGGACTTTCGCAGCTTCTACGCGCTCTTGCTCGGTGAGGTGGGTCAGTCGAGAGCGTCGTTTGTTGACGACGTACTCGTTGCATTTGGAGGAGGATCCTCCGTGTGAGGAGAGCCTAGCTCGTTGAAGGCTCGACTCGTCTGCCGCCTTTTTACGCGCTTCAAGTTGCGCGACTGTATGTAGTTGGCGTCTGTATTCCTCCTTCAGCAGCCAATGGTAGCCCATCAACATGTCCTGCAAGGATTCGAAGGGGAGAGGATTGCCTGATCACTACGTTGGTGGTTCTCCTCCCGCTCCATTGTTGACGGCGTGCCGTTGCCACTGTTGGTGGGGCCACCATTGGTGGACCAGTAGGGGTTTCGTGTATGAAAACAATAAATTTTACTCTACGCCCCTGAACCCCTGAAGCTGCCAGGACCTATCTATTAGTAATACAGTAACGGGAGGGGCTTTTCGCGAACTTACCCTTGAAGACCGAAAAGCGTTGTTAATGCTCAGGAGAGCGTGGATGACGTAGACGAGCCGAAGCCGACCTCAAGGTCGTGATGAAGTCCTTGCGCTCCTTCTGGCTCCAACGACTTGAGTGCCTCAAGTGTGACACCTCGCGGGGAGCTACACACGTCCGATGCCTGACGATGACTCCCGCTTCCCCAATCCAGCAGTAGTTGCGGAAGTAGAGCTCCCAGATCCGAATCCCGCAGCGCGACGGCGCTCCGCGATGAAGATGTCTCTCGCTCGCGCAGTCCAGACTTGGGCCCATAGTCACGAGAGAGAGAGAGAGAGGGGGGAGAGAAAATATCAATTATAGGTCCTCCCAAAAGTGGGGAGACCTTTATTGATTATTGGTGTATTTATCTAGGCCAAATACCCCACTATATATAGGGGGAGGAGGGGGTACACCCTCCCTCAAAGTCCCGGGGTGAGACTAAAGGAGAGGAGGGGGGAGGAGGTGGCCACCGGCCACCTAGTGGGCCCCGCGCGGGGGGCTAGGCCCAGAAGGCCTCCCCTTTGCCCCTTCTCCCTCTCTCGTTTCCCATAATGGGCCCTCTCCCTCCAGAAATTGGCCCATTAAGCCTTTTTGATCTTTAATTGATTTTCTCTTTATTAAATAATTATGAATAAATGATTAAATCAATATTTAACATTCATTCACATATTATTTAACCTCTGTGGCCATGGAACACCTTCCACCTCCACTCCGGACATCCTCCAGACTTACCGAAACCCTTCCGGTTTTCTCCCTACTCTTCTTCGGTGATTCCACCGATCCTATAAACACTCTCTAAGCATCATCAAGCCCTTAAGCGTGATACCCCACGGCTCGGGAAGACTCTAGACATGGTCGGGACACTCCCGCACACATGATCGACAGAGGGACCTGGATGGCCATGTGACCCCTGTGCGTTCCATGAAGATCTTTCATCGTTTGAACAAGGACAGTCGTGTCTTATTCCCTTTGTCACTTGATACTTGCATTGCCCAAGATCTGATCAATGACATCACCATGTCGTGTTCAATCTCATCACTGAACAATGCTACTTGACTCGTTCCGACAAGTGATATCCCCGTGATCAAATCACACGCTGCACAGCTATTGGATATAACCTCTCCGAGTGGGCCCTTGAGTATCTTCGCGTCACATGGATGGACAAATCCCACTCTTGACATATATTGCCTCTACGGTTTCCTTCGAATACCTGAACACACCTTTATAACCACCGTTTTACCAGATGGCGTTTGATGCTATCTAAGCACTCTCGGGAGACAGTGATTGATATAGCCTCACGGTCTAAGGAATTGTCTACGAGGATCCATTTCTAATCATCGTAACTTGAACTTTGTGACATGATTGGGTCACGATGTTTAGGTTGGGTATTGGTTCATCATCTCATTCTCTGAATGAGATGACCTCATTTCCAACTGGCATAAATGCCACATGATCAGGAAACTTGATCATCTGTTGACCAATGAACCAGTGACTAGAGTTTCACTTGGAACCCCTGGTTGTTTGTATATCACATGTGTATTGATCTTTCCACTCAATACAGTTCTAGCATGATATAAAACTTAATCATAAACTATATGAAATATGATAATAGTCCTTACTACTATTTGTCTCTAGGGCATATTTCCAACAGTCTCCCACTTGCACTAGAGTATAAATACACTATGTGCATTTGTTCTCAATCTTTGGCACCATATACCCGGTACCCTGAACATTCTTGCTCATGGAAGAGGTTGAGTCTTGGGTTTGTACTTTACAGTCCCAAATCCTTTGCAAATTACTAATGTCACCTTGATTGACATTAATACTTTATCATCACACGATAGCATCTGTGTATATGCATCGTCGCTATGGCAGCAGAACGAGGCATGATTCCAGGAGCCTAGAGTGATGTTAGATCAACCTCGAGGGCGTTCTCATGGGCACTATGCCCTGGGACACATCATTCTACGTTAAAAGCGAACTAGCCCCGCCATAACATTATACAACACCTTAGATGGTACCCTTATCTATTATTATAAATGTATTCATCGAAACTCCCATGCACTCTATGCAACTTTCGATGTTTTGTTCACCTTGCTTCCAACTTGACTTTAATTGGTATCTACAGGAGTTTCCAACATATTCCCTTATAACATAACTCCTTATGCTTTAAGATATGTTATCCTTTATGGATTTGGAAAATATATCCACAGTTCTCTACTAGACACTGCGGACAAACATAGCTTAATGTTCTGTGATTCGAACTTAATCACTTTCAAACGTTCCTTATTGGATCACATAATATGCTAAGTCATCATCATGGTTTACTAAGATAGAACCTATGTCTCAACATAGTGGATGAAGATCATCCTTTTCTTTCTTTCAACCATTGATATTAAACTTAATGCTATTCCTAATTTGAGTTATTAAGGACCAGTTCCTTAATTAACTTCTATTCCGAAATCCCTTAAGGAATACTACATAATATCATAATACTGTTATTATCAACTTCTACATATTATAAATCATTATTTATAAGTATTTGTGCTTTCATTCTAAACATACTTAAGAATTACTCCTATAAGCTCCCACTCAAAATATGTTCCTACATATTTGAGTTTGATACTCATATTGCTCCCACTCAAAAATATGTCGATCACATATTGTTTTAGGAAGACTTTTATAGCTCCCACTCAATTTTATGCAAATTGCATATCCACTCACTATTTTGAACAATTTCAAAATCCTTTGATCAAATATCAAACTTGGAGATTTACTATGAGATACTAGTACTTTACTAGTTTTAAATCCACTAGACATTTAGCACACTTGAATCAAATTCATTTGAATTCATCCAATACTTGACAAATTGTGCTTTTGTTATTCACCCCTTTTTCCTACTATGGCTTTGCAGTTATTTGGGAAAATTCCAAGTAACCCCTTTTACTTGTGAGATTCAGCAAATGAATTGCTTTCTAATCTCAAGGGAATTTTGCTTCTAGGATTTCTCATAATTTTAGTTTACCATTATTTCCTTAGTAGTTCGTAGGTATGTCATATTCCAAGAATCATGACAAATGATTCACAAATGTTTCCATACTAGATATGAATTTACATTTTGAATCCTACTTTATGTAGTGAAAACATCATAGGGGAAAACACAATGATCAAAATCATTGGTTCTTTCCTTCTGTGAAGAGAATCGTTCAGGAACGTTGTCCGTTGCGCTTCTCAACACTCTGATGTAGGGTTTTGAATCTTCATCGTGTTTTTCACCAATTCCCATTTGCTTCATAATTGAGAAACATCACTAGAAGTGAGCTTTCTCAAGAATGCACCAAAAACCAAGCAATACAAGTTTTGCTTTCCTTTTGGTTTCAGCTATGGGTTTCGTATTCAAAGTTTCCAATGAATACGCTACAAGGACTTATTCACTATTGTTTTGGTTATATCGAATAACCCCAAAACTTTCACGAATTCAAATGGTTCACTACCTTCTGATGGAGTGCTAACTATTTCTAAGCTAATGGTCTCTACATCTATACTACAACGATTTATTTGGTGCCTTCTATTCAACCCCTTTGATATCTAATATCATATTGTGATGCTTTGTATTTTGACGTTTCAACACACTTTGCATTCCACAATTACTTTTATGTCGTTCTTATGAAGTTCAATTTCATTACTATTGATCAAATCGTAGTAATTGGATTCTCTTTTATATTTATACCCTTTGTTGATGAAACACTTTGATCAAATCAAATAGTTTCATATTCATGTTTCCTTTGGTAAACTATTTTACACATTTAAACAATCATCCAATGATAATTACCATTTTCGTTAAAACATAATACATCGAATATGTATTAACTTTTAACAATTCTTTAAACACTTTGTATTCAAGTAATACACAGTGTTCAAGTTATCTTGCCGAACTTTGGCATGATTTATATGTGACAAGAAATAGAATGACTTCCACATATTATCATTATAACTTTGAATTTAAACAATGGTCTCATTCATTCCTTAATGAACATATCATTAAATTGGGTATTTTAAATAAGGCATTTTAATGTTTTACAAATGTTCATGCATTATCAATTAGTTTCAAGCAACAAGGATAATTCACACATAATCAAACAAGTTATGAACACGAATAGAAATCATTCATAAAAGTAGAACAACTGTTTGTTACAAACTCATATGAATAACCGTCTCACGAAGTGTGAGACACACTAAAGAAGTTCACAATCTCTTGATTACAATAATCATCCTAAACATAAACTAAATGATAAATGTCGAGGGAGAGTGTCGTCGGCCATCATCATCATGCTCGCCATCAACCGCAACGTCACCTCCTCTCTAGTAAGCACCTCTCATGTCCTGTTTTCAGCAAAACAGAACAAGTATCAGATATACTTAACACTGCAAATGTGTTTGCAAGATTATAACATTTATAAAACTGTATATCAAATATATACCTTTGCCGTCGATGACCTCTCCGGTGATTGGTTCAACCTTTACGTTCTACAAACGTAATATGAACTCATGGAAATCAAATGCTTCCGTATCACCACTCATGATGCTACTCCGGACATGTCCTTCATAGCTGGGAGGCAACAATCAAAACAGTACGTCTATCGCAAATGGATCAGCCATCCAGTAATCCACGAAGTGAACCAGTCTTGTGTGTGCATCAAGCATGCGCTCCAAGTGACCCTTCAGACATGTATGCTCCTCCATCTGTATGGAAAGGAACTCTCCAAGCAGCTCGTGCTTCCACATGCGCACATGGCCTATGAACTCTGCTCTCAGCTGATCCACCATCGAATATGGATCAAGATCACCCATGAGCGGATGTAGTTCATCCACCATCCCATAACGCATTATTATCTGAATGTAGGTGGACATCTCTTGACGATAGTAGCGGTCTGCCAGCTCTTGTGGGGTCTCATAGTAGTCTGGCTCAGTCAAATCCATCGTGTGGTGTATGTATTCTACCACATGATTCCTAGTAAGGAGATCATTTAGGCGCACAAGCCAACTAGGGAAGTTGGATCCATCAAGTCTAAGTTTCTCACCCTTCTAACCATTCAATTGTCAACACGAAAGGTCCCATCTACATTTATAATTGCAAAAGGAATTTATACTAAGTTTATAACTAAATGAGTTAATAATAACTCCACTTAGAAACACCTATCCCCAAAAGGTTTCCTAGTGATAACACAACCCCTATCAGCCACATCTCCCCCGATCATCACGCCATCAATGTGGGTTCAAGGGTGGACGCTAAACGTTGGTCACATCATTCATGCGACTCGTGCTCGATCTTTCGACCATCCGCATTCCGAGGCCATGTCTGTACATGCTAGGCTCGCCAACGCAACCTTAGTGTTTTCACTGTGCAACATGGCTTGCACCCACTGTATGTGAAAGTAGATATGTCTAACACCCGATCATCACGGCCTGGCTCATACCGAAGAACTTTCTTGGTGGTGCACACTAAGGGGGAACACAATCTTTGGTAATTTTAACAGGGATCATCTTATTAGGCTACCATCGAGTATCTAATACTAGCACACAATAAGACATACAAACAATAACATTGAATGTAAATGCTATGTGATATGTTCCTTCACGTCGTGATCTCCATCCGCCATCACCGGGTTCCGGCGCTAGGGTTTCGGCGCCGTAGACACCAGGGTACCGGTGCCTTTTCGGCGTGGTAGTTCGTCACCTCCGTGAATATCTACTACTAAGTAACAAAAGGTAATCACTTTACCTTTCCCACAACCATATCACAAAGCAACGCCCCTGCAAAACAAAGTTAGATGCCTCAACTTTATCTTTGCATGTTTTACATGGCTGAATGGGCTTTCGCACAAGAACCGTTCTTACCTACGAACTTTCAGCACAACGTTGATCAAGTAGTTGTCTATCCTACACCCCTTTCGGTGCCCTCCATTGCAAATGGTATACCAACTAATGTGAGAGAGACAGACACCCCCCTAAGCCACTTTATACGGTACAAGCCATATGTCAAGCGTGGACCAGTCTCGCGAATGAATGCGTAAAGTCGGTTGGGGGCCGCTTCATCAAGCATTACTGCGGTATACACAAGTACACGTGGGAGGGTAACAACTAAAAGATCAACGCCCACACGCTACATCTCGTGTGTTCTACCTGTACTAGCATAACCACACATAGATATAGCTCTGATACCACTATAGGTGTTCCGCGTATGAAAACAATAAATTTTACTCTACGCCCCTGAACCCCTGAAGCTGCCAGGACCTATCTATTAGTAATACAGTAACAGGACGGGCTTTTCACGAACTTACCCTTGAAGACCAAAAAGCGTTGTCAACACTCAGGAGAGCGTGGTTGATGTAGACGAGCCGAAGCCGACCTCAAGGTCGTGATGAAGTCCTTGCGCTCCTTATGGCTCCAACGACTTGAGTGCCTCAAGTGCGACACCTCGCGGGGAGTTACACACGTCCAGTGCCTGACGATGACTCCCGCTTCCCCGATCCAACAGCAGTTGCGGAAGTAGAGCTCCCGGATCCGAATCCCGCAGCGCGACGGCGCTCCGCGGTGAAGATGTCTCTCGCTCGCGTAGTGCAGACTTGGGACCACGGTCACGAGAGAGAGAGGGGGAGAGAGAAAATATCAATTAGAGGTCCTCCCAAAATTGGGGAGACCTTTATTGATTATTGGTGTATTTATCTAGGCAAAATACCCCACAATATATAGGGGGAGGAGGGGCTACACCCTCCCTCAAAGTCCCGGGGTGGGACTAATGGAGAGGAGGGGGGAGGAGGTGGCCACTGGCCACCTAGTGGGCCCCACGCGGGGGGCTAGGCCCAGCCGACCTCCCCTTTGCCCCTTCTCCCTCTCTCCTTTCCCCTAATGGGCCCTCTCCCTCTGAAAATTGGCCCATTAAGCCTTTTTGACCTTTAATTGATTTTCTCTTTATTAAATAATTATGAATAAATGATTAAATCAATATTTAACATTCATTCACATATTATTCAACCTCCGAGGCCATGGAACACCTTCCACCTCCACTCCGGACATCCTCCGGACTTACCGAAACCCTTCCGGTTTTCTCGCTACTCTTCTTCGGTGATTCCACCGATCCTATAAACACTCTCTAAGCATCATCAAGCCCTTAAGCGTGATACCCCACAGTTCGGGAACACTCCACACATGGTCGGGAGACTCCCGCACCAATGATCGACAGAGGGACCTGGATGGCCATGTGACCCCTGTGCGTTCCACGAAGATCTTTCGTCGTTTGAACCGGGACAGTCATGTCTTATTCCCTTTGTCACTCGATACTTGCATTGCCCGAGATCTGATCAATGAAATCACCATGTCGTGTTCAATCTCGTTACTGAACAATGCTACTTGACTCATTCCGACAAGTGATATCCTCGTGATCAAATCACACGCTGCGCAGCTATTGGATATAACCTCTCCGAGTGGGCCCTTGAGTATCTTCCCGTCACATGGACGGACAAATCCTGCTCTTGACATATATTGCCTCTACGGTTTCCTCCGAATACCGAACACACCTTTATAACCACCGTTTTACCATATGGCGTTTGATGCTATCTAAGCACTCTCGGGAGATAGTGATTGATATAGCCTCATGGTCTAAGGAATAGTCTATGAGGATCCATTTCTAATCATCATAACTTGAACTTCCTGACATGATCGGATCATGATGTTTAGGTTGGGTATTGGTTCATCATCTCATTCTCTGAATGAGATGCCCTCATTTCCAACTGGCATAAATGCCACATGATCAGGAAACTTGATCATCTGTTGACCAATGAACTAGTGACTAGAGTTTCACTGGGAACCCCTGGTTGTTTGTATATGACACGTGTATTGATGTTTCCACTCAATACAGTTATAGCATGATATAAAACTTAATCATAAACTATATGAAATATGATAATAGTCCTTAGTACTATTTATCTCTAGGGCATATTTCCAATAGGACCACCATTGGGTATGCCACCGTTGGGTGGCCCGGTGCCAGTGTTATCGCGATTGGCGGTGGCTTCGCCTGCGTTGATGACAGCGCACATGAAGTGATTGGGGAAGCTACTGCTCCCACAACTTTCAGATCCGGAGCCGTAGGCTCCATCTTCAGTGGCCAAGTCACCCAGATCGGATCTGCGACTACTGTCGCTGTCCCTGCTCTCAGCTGTTGCCAAGGTGTTGAGCTCGCTGAGGGTGCCGATTGGCGGAGGGAACCATGATGCTGGAGCAATCGATGGTGTCGTCGGCTGGTCCGGCATGCGAAGCGTGCCTACCTGGCCCACTTGGAAGCGGAGGCTCTCGATTGACAGGATTATCCCGTCGCCCACAGACTCGAAATCCGGGAGAGTGGCCGGCGTGTGGACTTTGAAGTCGAACGCGCCGAAGAGCTGGCGAATCTCCGTTGTTGCAGAGTTGTAGATCGCGGTTGATGGGACCGAAGAAGCTGCCACGTCAGCACTCCCAATTCCCACAGACGGCACCAATTGACGAGGGTTTAACTCATCAATGCCCATTGTTATGGCTTGGGTTTTGGAGAAGGAGGGAGCACTGGAGGCATCAGTCGGCTACCAAACAAGCACACATGGACGCAAGGTTTATCCAGGTTCAGGCCTCATAGAGGTCCCTAATCCTGCTTGTCTGCTCTTGGAATTAATGAAGGAATCGAAGATTACAAGGGTGCGCACATGCAATCTGGTGAGGATTGTGGAAACTAGGGTTGCGTGTGTCCTCCTCGTCGCCCCCTCCTAGCGTTTATATAGATAGGCTAGGTCTCGGGTGGTAGGTCGAGTCGGTTATAGATTAGGGTTTTCCCTTTGAACTTTCTATCTTAAGCTCCTTTTTGTCTCGCAAGCAATCGAGAGTCCGTGGGCCACTCGAATTCTCCACTGGGCCTTGGCAACGCCGTGGGCTTCTATCGTATCTGGACCGCAAGCTCGAGTACCTATAGGGTATACCCATGTCAGTATGTGTGTTAGAGAAACGCTTGGGCCGCTAGCCTAAGCCATGCCTAATCATGGTGGAAACTTGCAGCATAACCATAATGAGCACTCTATGAAGCATCCTCAATAAAAACCTATGTAAATAGCAAATAAAAAGATCGCTGAGATGCTCATTGTCTGCTTGCCTTGTCATTTTGATATGGGATAGCTCCTGTGTCATGGGGCAAGGGGTACCCCGTTGGCGGTTCTCTATGATACATATGTACTTACAATGAAAAGAGCTTACTTGTGACTAAAGTTGAGTAGCATGAGGTTCGGTACTCATAAGAAAGGGGCATGAGATTTCAACTTATAACTTGTCAAGCATATCCTCTTAGCTGTGTCACTTTAACCTTAATCACCTAAAAATGCTTATGATAAGGGCAATGAGAGCTAAAAGCTAATAAGTACCATAATTTTTGGAAGCTCTTTATGAGACTTGAATCCCTGCTTCCTTCCATGAAGGCCTTTCTTTTACTTTTATATTCGAGTCTCCATCTTCTATATTTATGCACCTATTGAGAGAGCATAGTGGCCATTCTTAGTTTAATGTGCATTGTCCCAAGACTTCTTGATTGATGCATAACTTTGATATTGCTTGTTCTTAAACTATTTGTATCTAGTCACCCTTATGAACTTTGAAGGTGTCCTATGCATTTATATTTTGCTACTCTATGAGGGAACAAACAAATGTCTTGCAAAGCATTGCTATTCATGAATCTTTAGTTTGTGCCTTTTCATGTTACAACATAGTTGCTTTGACTTATTGTTAGAACTATATCTTTCATGCTATGTTAATGTTTGTGATCCCAGCTAGCAATATTTTACAAATACGTTGATCAAGTATATGATGGTGCATGTCACCTCAAAAATTATTATTTCTTTTTATCACTTACCTACTCGAGGACGAGCAGGAATTAAGCTTGGGGATGTTGATACATTGCAAACGGATCTATAATTTTTGATGTTCCATGCTTGTTTTATATCTACTTTCTTATGTTTTGTCCACACTTTGGAGTATTTTTATACACTTTCTTGGACTAACCTATTAAAAAGATGCCACAGTGCCAGCTGCCTGTTTTCTGATGTTTTTGGTTCTAGGAAAGTTAGAAAATGAATATTCTCAGAATTGGACGGGACAAAAGCCAAAGTCAATATTTCACTAAGGGGGACACGGAGCCAGAAGATGAGACGGAGAGGGGCTAGAGGCTGGCCACACCACCTGGCCATGCAACCAGGCCTTGCCCGCGCCAAGGGGTGGTGTGGCCGCCTAGGGCACCTCCTCGGCCTCCCCTTTCGCCTATATATCGCCTCCGATACAGAAACCCTAAGTACCCGAAAAAAATTTGTCAACACCCGGATTTTTAATCCTAGAGGCCTGTTATGTCATACATCGCAATCCCAAGATTACCATTTTTGCGAGACATAACAGATTGGATATCACGGTACATCATCCATTACAAACCATAATAAGGTCTTACACGAATAAAGGATCTCATGATCTAGTCTTAATACAACAAGCAGCGGAATAAATAATAAGCGTAGCGGTGGGGTCCATCTTCAGGGGCACAGACAATGCTGACGATGGAACATAGTCCTAGTTATCATAGCCGTCCTGCTGTCCTTCATCTTGGTAGTCTCCTTCATAGTCTGGCCATAGGAATTGCCAGGGACAAAAGCCATGAGTACTCTTTAAGTACTCGCAAACTATCACTAACAAGTAAGGTAGTTCTAGTGGGATTGCTAACTCTAAGTTTACTTGTAAAGTTAAGTTTGAAACCTAAGCTGAGTTCAGAAACAAATAAAAATAAAATAAAGTTCTAGAATCACTTAAGTTGGGAAGCTAGTGTCATAGTCACAACCCTGTTGTGGTCAAGTCAAGATTCATCATTCATTTCAAAGTCATTTTGAAAACATCTGACAACGAAACAGTATGGCCACTCCAACTGTCCATAACCGCGGACGTGGCTATTCGAATAGTTTGACACTCTATAGAGGTGGTACACTTTGACCACAAGATTCGATACATATGTCAGGGATAATCCTGAATCATCATACTTAGTATGCAGATAATCAAACATAACCTTTCCTTTACACAACCTAGTATAAGCACCTCTCCGATGAGCATGGCCTCCCAACCATGACCATCTGTCATCTTGGACACTGTATAGGTGGACAACATTGAGAGGTAGCCTCAGCTCAAACCTCTCCCGCGAGGGAACTAATACCAATCCATATAAACTTCTGGCTAAGCCTTACCCAATTCAGGTATTGTGGTTGTACCGTAAAATTGGAATGGTATCGCATCCGAATCCAACCATCAGTTTTGTAAAAGGGCTAAGGCTCATGCCTCAACATTTTCATCATCATAAACCATTTGTGTTTCTCAACACATGTCAAAACATCTCAATAGAATGACTCATCATTCCAAGGTTTTCACAATTCATTTTCACCAAGTGTTCCCAGCTAAAGTGACTCAAGTTTTGATTTAGCTCTAAGCTACTAAGTTAAGAGTGTTCACTAAGGTGGGTTGCTAATATAAATCTCATGCCATAGAATGACATCTAAGGTTATCTAGATAGGTCAAGTTTTATACTTTTTATGCTACCTTTAAACAAGTAAGGGACTTTGGTAAAGTAAAGAAAGTAAAAGCTTGAAATTAAAACTTGGAGTAGGTATAAGTTCTAAATGGTATAACCAAAGCATGCCTAATGCCTTTGCTTAGGTTATATAGCTTGCAAGGGTTAGCTTGCATTGTTAATGGTGGCTTGCCTTGGTTGGTGCAGTGGTTGAAGTTTTCTTCCTCCTCCTCTTGGTAGAACTCCGGCCTCCTCCTCAAAAGCTTGGTCGGTACTATCTTCTATAAATACATACGGGATACACAATCATCAAACAATTCTTAACTAGTCTACTTAGCCTACTAGGGCACAATTTGATGATATATTACCATCACAAGCATCACAAGGTTTAATGAACTAGTCTCATTCTTTTTATTTGATAAAAGTAATTTCTACTCATTGAAAAATAACTAAGATTTAATATTCTCCAATTAAAATATGGCATCAGATGGACACATGTCATCACCACATATTCTAACATATGGGAATGTGATTTAAAGGTTGGATCACATTTTAATAAGTTTAAGTTTAATATTTAATGATTTAAAGTGACTAGAAATGCCTATATAGCATTATTTTGGTACTAGTCCATAGTAACTGCATGCAAACCTTAATATCATTATATATTCAGATAGGTATTGTCAAATGTGATTTTTGAGAGTTGGAATCAACTTAAAAGCTAATATGGTTATTTTATAAAAATGTTTGAATGTGCAAATGCTTCTGTCTTGTTATTTTTACTAGGAGAGATCTATAAGTCTACATGAATTAAATCCAATGGGCTTGGATAGATCTTTTCAGAAGCTTTCCAACAAAATTGGAATCACTCAATTTGGACTTGCACAACTCTCTGAATTGATTTTTGAACTAAGGGACATAATTGAATTTAAACTTAAATCAAAAAACCTATATTTGAATTAACTGGGTCACGCAGGAAAGTAATTGGGCCGGCCCAGTGGCGCTCAGTGCCGTAGAGGGCGGCTGAAAGGTTGGTCCCGCTTGTCAGCGAGACTTAAAACCCGAAACGGTATCTAGCGATCTGGGCCACACGATTAGAGCGCGGATCAACGACTCACAGTCGTCGTCGATGAAGGACTCGTCGCCGGCGAGACCGAACCCTAAACAGACGGTGGGGTTCTACTGGGGACGTACTAAGGCTCCAGCTAGTGCGGCGAGGTGGGCGATTGAACTGGACGGCGAAGGTGGACTCAGTCGAGGTAGCGGTAGGGGCTGAGGTGGACAGAATCGACGGCAGCTTCTCCTCCTCCGTTGCGGTTGCCTCCGGTGAAATTCCAACGGCCTGCTGCTCGAGCTGCTCCAGCGAGAGGTGGGGAAGGGCTAGGAGTGAGAGGTGAGGCGAATGGTGTAGCTATTGAGGCTAGGGAAGGCCTCCTTATATAGGCTCGAGGAGGGGACCGAGGGGGTGACGACGATACAGGGCGCTGTTGAAGGGAATATGCCCGAGAGGCAATAATAAAGTGGTTATTATCTTATTCCATGTTTATGATAAATGTTTATTTTGCATGCTATAATTGTATTAATTGGGAATGTTAATACATGTGTGTTTAACAAACAAAATACAAAGTTCCTAGTAATGCCTCTCATATAAACTAGCTTGTTGATTAACAAGATGATCAAGGTTTCCTGACCATGGACATTGGATGTCGTTAATAACGAGGTCACAATATTGGTGGAATGATGTGATGAACATTCATCCGAAGTATAGCATTACGATCATAGTCATTATGTTTATATTGCTATAACATCATACAAAGTAATCTTAGCCCTTAGACCATGAGATCATGTTAATTGCTAACACCGGAAGAGTATCTTGATAACATCAAACGTCACACCATAACAGGTGACTATAAAGGTGGGTTTAGTGCTACGAAGGTGTTATGTTGAGGCTCATGGATCAAGAGTGGGATTTTTCCATCCCGATGATGGATAGATATACTCTGGGCCCTCTCGGTGATATCACATTAAGATAGCTTGCAAGCAAGTGATGTGATCACTAGAATGTTATATCACGGGAACGAGAAAAGAGTGCATGTCGATAACAAGATCAAACTAGGTATTTGGATGTCAATGATCAAATCTTGGACATGTAATATATCACGAGACAAAGGGATTTAGTTAAGACGTTAAAGGTTCACACGATCACAAGGGTCATCGTTGAATATGTGGGAGTCAATACGGATCTCTAGGTCCCGCTACTGATTATTGATCGGAGAGGGGTCTCGATCATGTCTGCATTATTCGCGAACCATAGGGTGACACACTTAAGGGATACCGACACCATTTAGGAGCAAATATGTTTCAGATAAAGATTAAGAAAGCACTGGAATTATTTCAATAGACACCAAAACTGTTTCGGGTGAAATTGCTGAAATTGGTTCTACATGTAATATTGAAATGTTGCAGGGGTTTGTATGTGAATGTTTGTTAATTAAAGTAATTAACAAAATTCTGAATAAAATTAATAAAAGAGTTTTATTAAATGAGAGAGCATTAAATTTGGAGAAATTTAATGCATTTAAAGTGGAGACTTTAAAAGAGAATGTGAAGGGGCATTTTAATGTGGAGGGGGTTACCACCACATGAATGGGGGAGGTGAAGGGACTCCCTCCCCTCCTCCTATAAAAGGCCCGCCTCTCACTCCTTCTTCCTCACACCTCCTCGTGAAGGATCTCTCTCCCCCTCTAGTATTATTCCCCCATGGTCTCGGATTAGCGACATACATGTTCCCGGTGGCTTTATCTAGAAAGGAGTTGCTGCTTCCGCTGCTTCGCTGGAGCGAGGGATGGAGGTTTTCGGGGTACCGGACGTGTGTGCGATCACGGATGCACCACTGCTTTGCGGTGCTGGACTTGCTGGAGCTAGATCTGAAGGACGTGCTAGAGCCGGACCTGCTGGACTTCATCACGATCTTGAGATCGGCAAGTGTACGACTACATCATCCATGAGTTCCATCTCGTTAACAAAGCTTTATTGTCTTCGAGGGTAAGTTCTCCATGGATGTATATCCACTCGTTGCTTGTATCTAGTAGATAGATCTTGGCGTATAGTTCCCATCGTAGGAATTTTTTTGTTTTCTATGCGGCAAACCCAACAGTGGTATCAGAGCCTGGTTTATGCGTAGGTGCTTTGCATGGGTAGTACACATATATTTATATGTGGGCGATGATGATCATGTTATTCCTTCTTTCATGTATTTTGGATATTAGTGACATAGTAGGATGAAGCGGCCCGGACCAACCTTACATGTCATCGCACATGAGACCGGTTCCACGACTGACATGCAACTATTTTTGCATAAGTGGCTGGCGGGTGTCTTTCTCTCCTACTATAGTCAATATCTTATTTACAACTAGTTGCTAATAACATGGTTATCCTCGTTGTGGTTCCATGTTCGTAGGTAAGAACGGTTCTGTCTTCGAAAGCCCTAATCCACATAAAACATGCAATTGATAAATTAGAGGGGTCTAGTTTAGATTATTGTTGGGCTAGTGTCATGATATGGTAATGTTGTAAGTAGATGTATGATAGATACTCTTACAACACACCTAACGTGTAAGTTCCATAGACCTTGGCCTTACACACAAAGGAATGATAGAGATCATGCCACGATGCATATGATGGTGATCAAATGCATGGACCATATCATCCCACTTTACACATTAGATGTTCGCATCTTATATTGCTAGTTTGGCATTTTAGTAGCATTTTAAGATGATCCCTCATTTAGATATCAAGATAAAAATGTGTTGTTCCTTAAGTATGCACCGTTCTATGGATCGTGTTTCAAGACATCACGTGATGATCGGGTGTACTCGACTCTACGCTTCCATACAACGAGTGTAAGACAGTTTTACACACGCGGGTACTAAGGTTTTTACTTGGCGAGCCTAGCATGTATAGACATGGCCTCAGAACACGGACCGAAAGGTTAAGCATGAGTCATGTAGTTGATATGATGGCCATATTGATGCTCGCCTTTGAAGCTACACCGACTCATGTTATGATCGGACTTGGTGTAGTGGATTTGGTTCATGTAATCACCAAAAAGACACGAGGGATGTAGTTTTTGAGTGGGAGTTAATTTCTAATTTGGATTAGTCGAACTCAATTTGTCATAAACTAAATTGAAGTGAATTTGCATAATTTTTTGTAGTCATTGGCGTCTGTTCACTACCTTATGCTTAGTTTTAATTGAGATAATAGAACTATAGAATTCTGGATATTTACTTTACGAACTGGTATCGTATTGTTTTGAATGTCAATTTAAAGTTTATAAGTCCTAAACTTTCAGCAAACTCTATTTACTCCATGAAGTTTAATAAGTAGTATTAAATCAAGAGTAAGAATTCCAATGTTAGTATCTAAAGTATCATGTTTGCCTCCATGATTATTGATATTCAAAAGTTGTTTTAATATCAATATTATATACGAGCTGAAAATTGTTTGAGAAACCATCATGTGTGAAAGATAGTGTGATATCTGAAACAATGTTTTGGTTGCATTATGATAGAGTATAATTTAGCAAAATACATGTTCTCATATTGTATGAGAATTTGTGAAGGATGGAGATGCTAAGCATCCGGATCTCCCAAAAAGGTTTTGGGAACTAACATTATACTCGCGATTCTTACTTACAGGCTATAGTAGCTTGATCATGAAAGTTTTCATGATAAGGATGAGTAGAAGATGTAAGTAAAATCTTTACTACACTATTAGATTACTAAATAATGGATTTTTGAAAGAACACCAAACATTTGATGATGGTGATCCACTTCAAAGTGCAAGTTCAAAGGTATTAGTATTTGACTATATACACTTTGTACTATGTGTCATGTGAATCACACCACTATTGATGTTGATAGATTCTTTTAAAAGAAAAGGAATTGTTGAAAGAGAATCTATAAAATATTTGGCAGAAAAGAAAAGGTTGGAGATGTCCAACTTAGGTATATAGAAGATATACATGTTATGGTTGTATTCCTTGCTTGTTAAACAATGTGTTCCTGAGGTATGGGATACCGGTATTGGATACTGAATTGGTTGGTATGAAGTGTCATACAGGACAACGCAATTCATGAACTGCAATGGCCTAAGTAACTAACAAGAGAATAAGTGATGATGTTCATCGAAAACAAATAAAGTGTTATTGTGTTTTTCGTTGTCGTCGAACCTAGCCTTCAAGATTTGTTTTAATAATTGTTATTTTGTTCCGGTATTATGAGAACAATGGTTGTTCAAATAATTACCGTATTCCATAAAGGATGGATGAACTTTTACAAGTCTAGTGGGATAAATCACATCCATAAACACTATTGCTATAATATCGCAAGACAAATGATTGAAAGATCATTTATGAAGTGACATCGTTGTTTAAATTATATTAGAAAGAAAACATGAAGAAACTCCATGTTGATGGATTTTTGGAGTCTTTGATTTTGATCAATTGACGCTTGTGAGACTTTCCTCGAGATAATTGAAACTTCATCCATAGGCCAAAGAGGAACGGATGACTAACTTATTGGATATTATACATATTAATGTATATAGTCCATTATATGTAGCCATATGCGATGGATCTTTTTGCTTGATATGCTTTCTCCAGAAATTTGAGTGCATATATCTATATATTTACTTAATAAGGAAGAAGTATGAAACATTTGAAAATTGTTCAAAGACTTTCATGATGAAGTGAAAAATCATTGTAACAAGAAAATAAAAGAGTTGATGATCTGATCATAAAGGAAGATATTTGAGTTACATGTTTAGCAAAACACTTAATATTTGAGGAATTGTTCCATGATTTGTGTTTCCCGATAAACCATAGGAGTATGGTATATTCGAGAGATGAAATCAAACCATGTTTGACATGGTAGGATCAAAGGTGTCATTTATAAAACTGCCATTACGTTTTTAGGATTGAAGCTTTAGAGACTACTGCTTTTACACTAAAAAGAGCACCATCGTCATCCGTTGAAATGACACCATATAAGTTATGGTATGGGATAAAACCCAAATTGTCTTTTCTTAAATTTTGTTATGCTATGAATAAGTAAAATGTTTACAACCAAAGTCGGATAAGCACGTCGTTGTAGGTTATCCCAAAGAATTTGTTTGGAATTTCTCCATAACACCGAGGACAAAAGAGTTTGTTACTTGGAACGTCAAGTTTCTTGAGAAGGAATTTTTCGTGAAAAGTTAAGTGGGAGGACAATAGAACTTTGATAAGGTTGTTGAACCTTAGTTATATGTGCTAAGTAGCGCAGCACCGGAAAGTGTCCCGGTGGCGGCCACAATGCTCATGGCTCCCATGATTACATAGGTTGTGATATTGGAGATTAGAGTTCCTATTGAACCGTGTGGGTCGGTAAGAATCAAATAGTGTCATTTGATAAGCAAGTCATTATTGTTTTGACAATGATGAACCGACTACATGCAAAGAAGCGATGATGGCCCTGACTCCATAAAATGACTATAAGTCATAGAATCCGTGATAGTATCCATACACGAGAAATCAAGTTTCTGAATTTGGAAGACCCTCTGAAAAGGCGTAAAGCCTATCTGTCGTGTTTGGATTTATAAAGAAATAGACATGGAAGTTTAACATCTATGAAATAGTCGACATGTCGGAAATAAGTTTATGGCAATGTTCAAGGAGTTGACTATGACAGGATTTGATCTTTCATAGCGATATTTAGTCTTGACGGATTAATGTAGCAACCACTACATATAATTTGGTATATGGTAGTTGAATAAACAAAACAAGGTTCTTCTAATAGAATGGTTACGTAGGACATGTACATGACACGGTCCGAAGGGTTTTGTTAATTCAAAGGGTGCTAAAAGGGCATGCAAACTTCAATAGTTGAAGTGAGCATAGCGGTGTTGGAATCTTCACCATGATGAAAATGTTAAAGGAGTTTAATTTCATCGGAGATGATGAAGATGCTTGCATGTGCAAGAAATTAAGTGGGAGCGCTGAGACAAATTTCCAATACATTATGCAGAGTACATATTGTTGATTGGAAATGATATATCTTTTATTGACACAAGTTAAGAATTTCATTGAAATAAGATTTCGATGAAGGACTTGGGCAAAGTTGGAATATTTGGCATCAATATCTATATGGATAGATTGAGGCGCTAATATGGTTGTGCCAGACATACATATATGAGATATTGAAAGGGTTCAATATGGAAACAACAAGAAAGGTTCTTGCTGCATGGAAAGGATTGTATCAAGATTCAAGCATTTAAACACTTGGTGAGTAAAATCACATGAAGATTTTGATCGATTATACCGTGGTATGTATATATCCAGAATTTCCTATGCTCTAAATGTTATGAGCACATACCAGAATGATTCATAAGATGATCATTGGAGATAGTAAATATATTCTTATGAGCTTTGGAAGAAATAAGAATATATCATGTATAAGTGATAAATAGTTAGAAGGTAGTTCATTGTAAAGTGTTACATTGATACTAGTTTTGTCACAAGATACAAATTAAAATTTATCTCAATTTAGACTATGGGTGGAACAATGTAATGGAAAGGATGTTCCATGATGGATTTGGATGAGTTTAGACATTGTGACGGATACTACAACAAAAGGCTAAGTATATGACTGTTATAGTAGCAGCAAAGGAGGGAATTTGTGTTAAGTAGTTTATTATCAAACTAGGCGTGGTTCAAAGTGGGCTAATACTATGAAGATATATTTTATGACAATAATATCAACATATTTTAACTCAAACGAACTAAAGGTCTCACCAAAGGACCAAATTTATACAATGCCAACTCATTTGAGAATGAGTGATGCGTAGAGACACAAAGACACGCAAATACACACGGACCTGAAACTGTCAGAGCCAGAGATTATGTTAACCACTAGCAAACACGTATATTGAACACCTAGGTGTTGTATATACAAGTTTACAAACTAGATTATTGACTCTAGTGCAAGTGGGAGACTGAAGGGAATATGCCCGAGAGGCAATAATAAAGTGGTTATTATCTTATTCCATGTTTATGATAAATGTTTATTTTGCATGCTATAATTGTATTAATTGGAAATGTTAATATATGTTTGTTTAATAAACAAAATACAAAGTTCCTAGCAATGCATCTCATATAACCTAACTCGTTGATTAACAAGATGATCAAGGTTTCCTGATCATGGACATTGGTTGTCGTTAATAACGAGGTCTCAACATTGGTGGAATGATGTGATGAACATTCATCCGAAGTATAGCATTACGATCAGAGTCATTATGTTTATATTGCTATAACATCATACGAAGTAATCTTAGTCCTTAGACCATGAGATCATGTTAATTGCTAATGCCTGAAGAGTATCTTGATAACATCAAACGTCACACCGTAATAGGGTGACTATAAAGGTGGGTTCAGTGCTACGAAGGTGTTATGTTGAGGCTCATGGATCAAGAGTGGGATTTGTCCATCCCGATGACGGATAGATATACTCTGGGCCCTCTCGGTGATATCACATTAAGATAGCTTGCAAGCAAGTGATGTGATCACTAGAATGTTATATCACGGGAACGAGAAAAGAGTGCATGTCATTAACGTCATCAAACTAGGTATTTGGATGCCAATGATCGAATCTCGGACATGTAATATATCGCGAGACAAAGGGATTTAGTTACGAAGTTAAAGGTTCACACAATCACAAGGGTCATCGTTGAATATGTGGGAGTCAGTACGGATCTCCAGGTCCCGCTGCTGATTATTGATCGGAGAGGGGTCTCGATCATGTCTACATTATTCGTGAACCGTAGGGTGACACACTTAAGGGATACCGACACCATTTAGGAGCAAATATGTTTCAGATAAAGATTAAGAAAGCGCTGGAATTATTTCAATAGACACCGGAACTGTTTCGGGTGGAATTGCTGAAATTGGTTCTGCATATAATATTGAAATGTTGCAGGTGTTTTATGTGAATGTTTGTTAATTAAATTAATTAAGAAAATTCTGAATAAAATTAATAAAAGAGTTTTATTAAATGAGAGAGCATTAAATTTGGAGAAATTGAATGCATTTAAAGTGGAGACTTTAAAAGAGAATGTGAAGGGGCATTTGAATGTGGAGGGGGTTACCACCACATGAATGGGGGAGGTGAAGGGACACCCTCCCCTCCTATAAAAGGCCCCCCTCTCACTCCTTCCTCACACCTCCTCGTGAAGGATCTCTCTCCCCCTCTAGTATTATTCCCCCATGGTCTCGGATTCACGAGATACATGTTCCCGGTGGCTTTATCTAGAAAGGAGTGGCTACTTCCGCTGCATCGCTAGAGCGAGGGACGGAGGTTGTCTGGGTACCGGATGTGTGTGTGATCACGGATGCACCAGTGCTTTGTGGTGCTGGAATTGGTGGTGCTGGACTTGCTGAAGCTGGATCTGGAGGACGTGCTGGAGCCGGACCTGCTGGACTTCATCATGATCTTGAGGTCGGAAAGTGTACGACTACATCATCCACGAGTTCCATCTTGTTAACAAAGTTGTGTTGTCTTCGAGGGTAAGTTCTCCATGGACGTATATCCACCCGTTGCTTGTATCTAGTAGATAGATCTTGGCGTATAGTTCCCATCGTAGGAATTTTTTGTTTTCTATGATGCGAACCCAACAACTATCAGCATGGGCAGCGTAGGCGGACGGTGGCTTGCCTCCTGGCGGTGCTCTACGGCTTAATGGCGCAGCTAGGGGCGGTGGCATTTGGTCGGGAGCGTCGCGCGCTCTGGGAGATAGGGGCGGTGCTCGACGGTGATCACGGTGAATGTGGGTCGCGCGGGGATGCACGGCCGTGTCTGGTGGGTTGTTGGGGTCGAGGCGGAGCGGCGTGCGGGATTTGGTGCCGAGGCGTGGTCTGCTGCGTGCTGGCGGCGATCGCGCTCTGGCTGCGCGAAGAGAGAAAGGGCGGCACTGTTGGGGAGTGGTCCAGGGGATAGGGTTGATCGAGAGGTGGACCGTGGGCGGTGTTAGGGTGGCGCCTAACTTCCTGGAGCGACAGAGAGGGGCTGGCGATCTCCTACGCCTTGTGCACACTTGGCCGGCGAGCATGGCATCGGGGCGGCATGGCACTGGCGCCAGGGGCTAGGGATAGAGGTGGGTTTGGTCTGGTTGGGCCTGGGGGAGACAAGGATGATCAATGCAATCCAAATGACTCGACAAGATTAGCTCCAAAATAGTAATAGTTAGGCCATAATGATTCTGCTAACAAGGTGTTCGATCAAATGGCCGCAAGAGAAAAAGTTTTGAATTTTGGGCTGAATTTTGGTGGAGTGATGTAACTTATGCTTAAGCATCTAGGTTTGCTTGGGATTTGAAAATGGAGTTCATTTGAGTGGTTTTTGAATAAGTGTGATCTTGATACCTACACTAGATTCAATTTTCAAATGTCATTTAAATTCAGTGTTTAAAAGTTGTTGGGATGAAACAAAGTGGGGCTTTGTACATCACTACTTGTACTAGCAAGGGATGCAAAGATCCACAATTTTTTATGTTAAGATTTGATTTCTAGGAATAGCCAAAGTAGACTAGTTAGTTAAAATGGCACAAATGACCATTTGCTTATTTTATTCTTTTTGATTTGTTTTTCTTTGGGATTTGCTTGGGGATGATCTCGATGATGTTTAATTCACCTTAGAATCATTTTACAACCAATGGATCACTCATACATTGCAATTCAGAACAACTCCTAATTTAAATGCACACACATATGAATGCTTAATGATTTTAAATGGAAAAGTTTTTGTTAACCCTAAATTGGGTCGATTTGATCTTGATTAACCTTGGATTAAGTTTTGGGATGTTACAAACCTTCCCCCCTTAAACAAAATCTCATCCCGAGGTTTACGAAAGAAAACTAGGAACTAAAGAGATCTTGGAACTCTGTCCTAATATAATCTTCTCGCTCCCAAGTGGCTTCTTCTTCGGTATTGTTGCTCCATTGAATCTTGAGAAATTTTATACTCCTAGTCCGGGTGGTTCTGTAAGCTTCCTCCAGGATACGGATGGGCACTTCAAGATACATCAGATCCTTGTTGATATCACCAACTCGGTGATCGATGTTCTTGAAAACTTTGTTCTTCTCCGGCACTTGAAAGCATTTGCGAAGTAACGAGATATGGAACACATTGTGGATGGCTGACATCTCTTCAGGCAGTTCCAGTTGATACGATACTTCTCCTCGATGATTCAGAATCTTGAAGGGTCCGATATATCTGGGGGCGAACTTTCCTTTCAGACTAAAGCGATGCGTTCCCTTTAGTGGCGAAACCTTGAGATACACAAAATCTCCGACATGGAAAGTCAGGTATCTCCTTCTCTTGTCAGCATAACCCTCTGTCGGGATTGGGCGGTCTTGAGGTGCTCACGGACTTTGTGAACCTTCTCTTCAGCTTCTCGGAGAATGCCAGGTCCAAAAATCTGACTCTCTCCTACTTGCGACCAATTCAAAGGGGTACGGCACTTTATTCCGTATAGGAACTCAAATGGTGCCATTTGCAAACTGGCTTGATAGCTGTTGTTATATGAGAATTCTGCGAAAGGCAGGCAGTCTTCCCATTTTGATCCATATTCTAATACACAAGCTCTCAACATATCTTCTAGGATTTGGTTGACTCTTTCAGTCTGTGCATCAGTTTGCAGGTGATACGTGGTGCTGACATTTTACTTGGTTCATAATCCTTCTTGGACTTTCTGCCAAAATCTCGAGGTAAATTGGGTTCCTCGATCCAATACTATGGTCTTCCGGGTTCCATGCAGACTAACAATTCTAGCAATATACAACTCTGCTAGCTTCAAACTCTGATAGGTACTCTTGACAGGTATAAAATGAGCTACCTTGGACAGTCTATCAATGATGACCTAGATTGAGTCATTCCCCCTAGTAGAAGTAGGCAAACCGGTGATAAAGTCCATTTCGACGGGATCCCATTTCCATTCCAGAATCTGCAATGGTTGCAACAGTCCTGCGGGTCTCTGATGCTCTGCTTTGACTCTTTGATAGATGTCACACTTGGCGATGTAGCTTCCAATTTATTTGTTCATCTTATGCCACCAAAATTTCTCTTTCAAATCTTGATACATCTTTGTTCCTCCGGGGTGGATAGAATAAAGAGTATCATGAGCTTCCTGCATGATAACTTGCTTCAGCTCCGAATCTGCTAGCACACAGATACGTCCTTTGTACCACAGAACTCCTTCTTCGTCTTCGGTAAATCCAGGTACCTTTCCCGTACCAATACGATGTTTGATCCCGTCGATACTTTCATTTCCCTTCTGAGCTTCCTTGATTTGGCTAATCAAGGTGGGTTGAAGTTCAATGCTTGCTAGAAATCCTTGGCTAACTAGCTCAGTTCTAAACTGCTCCAACTCCTCATACATACTTGGTTGCTTCTCCTTGATCATGGTGTTTAGCCTACAAGACAATCTGCTAAGAGCATCCGCTACCACATTGGCTTTGCCTGGGTGATAGTGAATGTCAAGGTCATAATCCTTGATTAACTCTATCCATCTCCTTTGCCTCATATTCAGCTCCTTTTGAGTGAAAATATACTTCAAGCTCTTGCGATCTGAGTAAATCTCACATCTATTACCCATAAGATAATGATGCCATGTCTTCAATGCCAAAACTACGGTTGCTAACTCAAGATCATGAGTCAGATAGTTCTGCTCATGCTGCTTCAGTTGCCGAGACAGATACGCGATGACTTTGCCTTCTTGCATCAATACACATCTGAGACCAATCTTGGATGCATCACAATACACATCAAACGGCTTCTTGATATCTGGCATGATCAATATTGGGGCTGAAATCAATCTCTTCTTCAGTTCTTGGAGAGTGGCTTCACATTTGCCAGTCCATTCAAACTTCTTGTCCTTCTTCAACAATTGGGTCATGGGTCTGGTGATGCTCGAGAATCCTTCTACAAACTTGCGGTAATACCCCGCTAGTCTGAGAAATGCATGGACTTGGGTTTGAGTGGTAGGGGCTTCCGATGCTTCGACATCTATGATCTTGGTGGGATCAACAGAGACTCCTCCGGCACAGAAAATATGTCCTAGGAATCCTACTTCTTTCAGCCAAAACTCACACTTGCTGAACTTGGCATATAACCGATGCTCTCTCAGGGTTTCCAGGATGATTCTCAAATGTTGCTCATGCTCTTCCTCTGACTTGGAGTAGATAAGTATATCATCGATAAACACAACGACAAACTTATCTAGGAAATTCATAAAGATCTTATTCATGAGATTCATGAAATAAGCAGGGGCATTGGTTAATCCAAAAGACATAACCGTATACTTGTATAAACCATAACGAGTAGTAAAGGCGGTCTTTGGAATATCCGTTGCAAGAATCTTAAGTTGGTGATAACCAGTCCTAAGATCAATCTTTGAGAATACTTGGGCACCAGTCAACTATTCAAATAGATCCTCTATCTTTGGCAAATGGTATTTGTTTTTGATGGTGACGTCATTCAGCTTTCGGTAATCGGTGCACAAACGGTTGCCTCCATCTTTCTTGTTGACGAATAACACTGGTGATCTCTATGGCGATGCGCTTGGTTGAATCAAGCCTGTTGCTAACATAGCATCCAACTGCTTCTTCAACTCTACTAACTCTGAGGGGTTCCTGCCATAGGGTCTCTGTGTTATGGGTCCGGTTCCGGGGATTAGTTCGATAATGAACTCAATATCCCTATCCGGGGGCATACCTGCAATGCATCTGGGAATATGTCGGGGTATTCACAGACTACTCTGACTTGGTCTATGGTGGGTAGGGCTAGACTCTTGTTGTACTTGAATTGACGAGATAAGGTTTCAGATATATGCTCTACTATTACTCCAGAGCTACTGGTCATGGTGATGGCTTTCTTAGCATAGTTTATCAGTCCTTTATGCTTTGACATCCAATCCATACCTAGTACTACTTCCAATCCTTTGGTTCCGAGTATTATTAGATTAGCATAAAAATCTATCCCCTGTATTCTGATAGGCACAACTTTGCAAATTTTTCTAGCTTTTGTAGTTGAACCGGGAATTTGAACTATCATGACATGCTTCAAGTTGGTTGGGTGGATCTTACTAGTGCATACAAATTCTTCGGTGACAAATGAATGTGATGCTCCCGAATCAAACAATACCCTTTCTAAAACTGAGTTGATAGAAAACATACCCAGCACTACATCTGGCGCTTCTTGGGCTTCTTCGGCGTTCATGTGGAAGAGACGGCTGTTGCGGTTGTGAGGGTTCCCTGGGGCAAATCTTCTTCCTGGTTAAACACGACATTGTTGTTGAGCTGGGGCATTCACATTGGTAGTGGCGGCAGTCTTCCTGGGGCACTCATTGGAATAGTGACCCTTCACTCCACACTCGAAACAAGTTATCTGGGACTTGTCTTTAGCTGCGATAGGCACATCATTGCTACCAGTTCTAGGTGCAGTGTTGTTGTTGTTACTCTTGGGAGGTGCACGGTTGAAATTGCTAGTGTTGCTGGGGTTGTTGTTGTTTCCTCCGGACTTCACATTGCCCCCGCTACGGTTGGGGTAGCTTGGGCGAGACATTGGGGGTCGGTTGTTTCTTTGTGCATACCCTATAGACGGGTTGGGACGATACTTCTGGTGACTGTTGGATCCACCTTGCTGCATCATACGATGTTTGCGGTTGTCATTTGCCTGGTTAATCTTCCCTTCCATCTAAATGGAAGAGTCGACTAGATCTTCGAGATCCTCGAAGCGGATGTTGACGAGGACAGTCTGCATCTCATCACGCAGTTCGTTCAGGAATCTCTCCTTCTTCTTGGCCTCCGTGTTGATCTCATCAGGTGCGTACCTGACAAGTGACAAGAATTTGTCACGGTACTCCACTACAGTCATTCTGCCTTGCTTCAACTCTCTGAATTCATCCCTCATTCTGGTGACTAGGCCTTGCGGCACGTGGGTGCGGCTGAACTTGATTTTGAAGGCTTCCCATGTCATCACTTGACCATGGTTCATCAGGCGGATGCTGTTCCACCAGGCTCTTGTATCTCCTGCCAAGTAGTGGGTGGCAAAGAGAACTTTCTTGTTGTCATCAACTCTGGCTACTTCCAAATTGTTCTACATTGTCTGCAACCAGTCATCAGCATCTAATGGGTTCTCCGAAGTGCTAAAGATTGGGGGATTGGTATTCTGGAAATTTTTCAGCTTAGAACCTTGATGATCCTGATTTCCATGCCCTTGGTTGTTTTGGGCCATCTGGGCTATCTGCTGCAGTGTTGCTAAGTTGGCCTGGCGCTCTGCCCTACTTGCTTCACAGTCTGCAACTAACATCTGCATGATCTGCAGTATTGGGTCTCGCGATGAGCTGCTCCCTCCGGGGTTTCCACGAGTCATCTGAAGATTGAGATAGATAAAGGGGTAAGAGGGAAAGTTCTAAGGTTTAGGGTTTTGGTTTCAAAGCTAAAACTTTGAGTTTGACTCAGGTTTTGCAACTAACTTCATTTCATTCATTCAAGCAAAGCACACGATACAAACACACACCATACATCAAAGGAAAACAGATAGTTTTAAGAACCATTATGTAAGCTACGATACAATGGGACCGATACTCCTCATGCTATGATAGTGCTCTAGTGTATCTACTCATCATCGATGAAGTCGGAGTCATCATCGTCGGTGTCGAAGTCCACGACATCCTCCTCCAGAAAGTCATCATCACTGTTGAGGTAAGAATCCATATCTGCCTGGATGTCTTCACCTTCCTCTTCTTCCTCCTTTGCTGTAAGTTGTGCTTCTTGCTCCTTGATGGTCTTGTTGAGGTCAGCCACCTTCTTGCGAAGACGGTCGATGGTGCGATCTTTCTTTTCGTGCTGGCAGCAAACAGACTGACGGTCCTTGACAAGCAGTGAGAAAGTATGGGCCTTCTGGGCGGCAATGGCAAGGTTCTGGTTGGCGAACTCCCTAGCATTGTCCAATTCCTTCTGGCGGTCGTACAACAGGAAGTCAAGGTTCTCCACTTAATGCTTCAACTCCGGGTGACTTGGCATCTCCATTGGCATTCCCATGAAGTCATGCCTTGCATAGTGCACAAAGCGGGTTCCTTGGATTTGGTTGACACTGAGGGCACATAGACGTGCGAGAGCTTCATGCATTGCCCTAGCTAATACATCTAGCCAGTTGTTCTCTCTTACGGAGAACTGGATTCTCCCGGACGTTGGTGCTTCTATACTTCCTCAAAGATCAGCGGTGACTAGCCATTGTAAATCTCCTCCTGGGAGTCCAGGAAGTTGAGCTCCAAGAAACTCCAGATGTGGGCGTCCCAAGAGCTCGGACGGTGAATCTAGATCCCTCTCGAAGATCAGCTGGCCTCTGTTGCCCAACTGGTAGAACTTGCTGAACTGAGTCTCCATCTAAAAGAATTTAGGATGAGGAAGTTAGTGAAGTGATCAAGTGTGTCAAATTTTATGTAGTAATGGTAAGAATTGGAGGAACCTGAATTTTTGAGAAAGAATGAATTCCCAAGGGTAAGAGAGGAAATAGTTTTTCATAAATACTCACTTTGGTTTTTGAAATTAAGTTTTTTTTCGGACGTCCATTCTAACTAGGGTCTCTTATGGTCAGGATGGCTCTGATACCAACTTTTCAACACCCTGATTTTTAATCCTAGATGCTTGTTATGTCATCAATCGCAATCCCAGGATTACCATTTGTGCGAGACATAACAGATTGGATATCATAGTACATCAGCCATTACAAACCATAATAAGGTCTTACACGAATAAAGGATCTCATGATCCAGTCTTAATACAACAAGCAGCAGAATAAATAATAAGCGTAGCGGTGGGGTCCATCTTCAGGGGCACATGCAATGCTGACGATGGAAGATAGTCCTAGTTATCATAGCCGTCCTAATGTCCTTTATCTTGGTAGTCTCCTTCATAGTCTGGCCATAGGAATAGCCAGGTACAAAAGCCATGAGTACTCTTTAGGTACTCCCAAACTATCACTAACAAGTAAGGTAGTTCTAGTGGGATTGCTAACTCTAAGTTTACTTGTAAAGTTAAGTTTGAAACCTAAGCTGAGTTCAGAAACAAATAAAAATAAAATAAAGTTCTAGAATCACTTAAGTTGGGAAGCTAGTGTCATAGTCACAACCCTGTTGTGGTCAAGTCAAGATTCATCATTCATTTCATAAGTCATTTTGAAAACATCTGACAATGAAACAGTATGGCCACTCCAACTATCCATAACCGCGGACGCGGCTATTCGAATAGTTTGACACTCTACAAAGGTGGTACACTTTCACCACAAGATTCGATACATCTGTCAGGGATAATCCTGAATCATCATACTTAGTATGCAGATAATCAAACATATCCTTTACACACCCTAGTATAAGCACCTCTCCTATGAGCATGGCCTCCCAACCATGACCATCTGTCATCACTACATAGGTGGACAACATTGAGAGGTAGCCTTAGCTCAAACCTCTCCCGCGAGGGAACTAATACTAATGCATATAAACTTCCGGCTAAGCCTTACCCAATTCAGGTATTGTGGTTGTACAGTAAAATTGGAATGGTATCGCATCCGAATCCAACCGTCAGTTTTGTAAAAGGGCCAAGGCTCATGCCTCGACATTTTCATCATCATAAACCATTTGTGTTTCTCAACACATGTCAAAACATCTCAATAGAATGACTCGTCATTCCAAGGTTTTCACAATTCATTTTCACTAAGTGTTCCCATCTAAAGTGACTCAAGTTTTGATTTAGCTCTAAGCTACTAAGTTAAGAGTGTTTATTAAGGTTGGATGCTAATCTAAATCTCATGCCATAGAATGACATCTAAGGTTATCTAGATAGGTCAAGTTTTATACTTTTTATGCTACCTTCAAACAAGTAAGGGACTTTGGTAAAGTAAAGAAAGTAAAAGCTTGAAATAGGTATAAGTTCCAAATGGTATAACCAAAGCATGCATAATACCTTTGCTTAGGTTATCTAGCTTGCAAGGGTTAGCTTGCATTGTTAATGGTGGCTTGCCTTGGTTGGTGCAGTGGTTGAAGTTTTCTTCCTCCTCCTCTTGGTAGAACTCCTCCTCCTCGAAAGCTTGGTCGGTACTATCTTCTATAAATACATACGGGATACACAATCACCAAACAATGCTTAACTAGTCTACTTAGCCTACTAGGGCACACATTTGATGATCTATTACCATCACAAGCATCACAAGGTTTAATGAACTAGTCTTATTCTTTTTATTTGAAAAGTAATTTCTACTCATTGAAAAATAACTAAGATTTAATATTCTCCAATTAAAATATGGGATCATATGGACACATGTCATCACCACATATTCTAACATATGGGAATGTGATTTAAAGGTTGGATCACATTTTGATAAGTTTAAGTTTAATATTTAATGATTTAAAGCGACTAGAAATGCCTATATAGCATTATTTCGGTACTAGTCCAAAGTCACTGCATGCAAACCTTAATATTATTACATATTCAGATAGGTATGATCAAATGTGATTATTGAGAGTTGGAATCAACTCAAAAGCTAATATGGTTGATTTTATAAAAATGTTTGAATGTGCAAATGCTTATGTCTTGTTATTTTTACTAGGAGAGATCTCTAACTCTAAATGAATTAAATCCAAAGGGCTTGGATAGATATTTTTAGAAGATTTCCAACAAAATTGGAATAAGTCAATTTGGACTTACACAACTCTCTGAATTGGTTTTTGAACTAAGGGACATAATTGAATTTAAACTTAAATAGAAAAACCTATATTTGAATTAACTAGGTCACGCGGGAAAGTAATTGGGCCGGCCTAGTGGCGCTCAGCGGCGCAGAGGGCGGCTGACAGGTTGGTCCCGCTTGTCAGCGAGACTTAAAACCTGAAATGGTATCTTGCGATCTGGCCACACGATTAGAACGCGGATCAACGACTCACAGTCGTTGTCGACGAAGGACTCGTCACCGGCGAGACCGAACCCTAAACGGACGGTGGGGGTCTACTGGGGACGTACCAGGGCTCTAGCTAGTGCGGCGAGGCGGGCGATCGAACTGGAGGACGACGGCGGACTCAGGCGAGGTAGCGGTAGGGGCTGAGGTGGACGGAATCGATGGCAGCTTCTTCTACTCCGTCGCGGCTGCCTCCGGTGAAATTCCGGCGGCCTGCTGCTCGAGCTGCTACGGCAAGAGGTGGGGAAGGACTAGGAGTGAGAGGTGAGTCGAATGGTGTGGGGATTGAGGCTGGGGAAGGCCTCCTTATATAGGCTCAAGGAGGGGACCGAGGGGGCGACGACGAGCTCGTCGGTGACGATGATACAGGGTGCTATCGGCATGGGAGGCGTAGGCAGACGGTGGCTTGCCTCCTGGCAGTGCTCTACGGCTTAATGGCACAGCTAGGGGCAGTGGCATTTTGTCGGGAGCGTCGCACGCTCTGGGAGACAGGGGCGGTGCTCGACGGTGATCACGGCAACTGTGGGTCGCACGACGATGCACGGCCGTGTCTGGTGGGTTGCTGGGGTCGAGGCGGAGCGACGTGCGGGATTTGGTGCCTAGGCACTGGCGCCAGGGGCTAGGGATAGAGGTGGGTTTGGTCTGGTTGGGCCTGGGGGAGACAAGGATGATCAATGCAATCCAAATGACTCGACAAGATTAGCTCCAAAATAGTAATAGTTAGGCCATAATGATTCTGCTAACAAGGTGTTCGATCAAATGGCCGCAAGAGAAAAAGTTTTTGAATTTTGGGCTGAATTTTAGTGGAGTGATGTAACTTATGCTTAAGCATCTAGGTTTGCTTGGATTTGAAAATGGAGTTCATTTGAGTGGTTTTTGAATAAGTGTGATCTTGATACCTACACTAGATTGAATTTTCAAATGTCATTTAAATTTAGTGTTTGAAAGTTTTTGGGATGAAACAAAGTGGGCCTTGGTACATCACTACTTGTACAAGCAAGGGGTGCAAAGATCCACAATTGTTCCTGTTAAGATTTGAGTTCTAGGAATAGCCAAAGTAGACTAGTTAGTTAAAATGGCACAAATGACCATTTGCTTATTTTATTCTTTTTGATTTGTTTTTATTTGGAATTTGCTTGGGGATGATCTAGATGATGTTTAATTCACCTTAGAATCATTTTAGAACCAATGGATCACTCAAACATGGCAATTCAAAACAACTCCTAATTTAAATGCACACACACATATGAATGCTTAATGATTTTAAATGGAAAAGTTTTTGTTAACCCTAAATTTGGTAGATTTGATCTTGATTAACCTTGGATTAAGTTTTGTGATGTTAGAAAATTCCACGAAAGAATTTATAGCCGCCGTCATCTCCATCCCTAGATCAGGAGGGATCTGAAGCTCTTCCCAGCACCCTGCCGGAGGGGAGAATTCACCCTGGAGGCCTTCTTCATCGCCATGCAAGCCTCCGGTGTGATGCGTGAGTAGTTCATCCTTGGCCTACGGGTCCATGTAGTAGCTAGATGGTTGGTTCTCCTCCATTGTGCTATCATGTTTAGATCTTGTGAGCTCCGTTCATGATCAAGATCATTTATTTGTAATCCTACATGTTGTGTTTGCGGGGATCCGATGGATATTGAGATGCTATTTCAGATTGATAATTGATTCTATCATGTCTTTGTTATTTGTGATCTTGCATGCTCTCCATTGTCAGTAGATATCTTGGCCGAGTAGATGCTAGCAACTCCAAGAGGGGGTATTTATGCTCGATAGTGGGTTCATGCCTCTAGTAATCTAGGGAAGTGACATAAATCTCTAAGGTACTAGATGTGCTATTGCTACTAGGGAGAAAACATCAATCCTTTGTTCATAGAACAATCATATTGTTTACTTTACATGCAATGCTTAATGCACTTATCTGTTGCTTGCAACTTAATACTGGAGGGGGTTCGGATGATAACTTGAAGGTGGATTATTAGTCATAGATGTAGTTGGATTACGATCTATGTATAATGTTGTAATGCCAAATCAAATCTCATAGGAGTCAAGATGATTAGTATATGCATGTATGCTTTCTTGATGTTTGTCAATTGCCTCGCTGTAATTTGTTCACCCAACATGTCATCTATCTTAAGGAGAATCACCACTAGTGAACTATGGACCCCGGTCCTTTCTTTTACCATCAATCTACAACTATTTACTTATTTCTGTTTACTTTCTGCAAGTTATTACTATCTTCCACACAATACGTTTAATCCTTTGTTTTCATCAAAACCAGTGAGATTGACAACCTCACTGTAAGTTGGGGGAAAAGTTCTGTGGTTGTGTTGTGCAGGATTCCAAGTTTGAAACAACACCTTAGAGGTGTTTCCTTGCTCCAACTGGTTCGATAACCTTGGTTTCATAACTGAGGGAAAACTTACTGTTGTGCTCATCATACCTTCCTCTTGGGGTTCCGCAACGAGCTCGATATATTTTGGGCCATCATGGGACCAAGTGTAAAACAATTTATATAATATCCAAAAATGTTTATTTGTTTTAAAAATGATTTAAAATGGATAAAAATGGGAAAAATCATAACTAATTCATTTTAAGTTAGATCAATATGTATAATATATCAAAATGTTCAGAAAAATGAGATCTACACAATAGACTCAATAGTCATGCATTGATCAACAACTTTAATTGCAAGTTTAATTAGAAGAAAAATAGCAACCCCGTAGGTGACTCCGAGGTCCCCCCTATTTTAGGGTTTGCACCCCTCGGACCCTGTTTAAAATTACCAAGCATGCTCTAGGGTTCATTTCAATACACTTTAACTTGTCATATCATCATCCTTACTTGAGCATTGCATCGATGTCATGTGTTGATTGTTGTTTCCCCTTTCTTTCCGGTGTTTGCTTCTTCCTGGTAGATACGATATCGAGATCGAGATCGAAGAACAAGATCAACACCATCGAAGACTGACGAACAGTACTTGACCAACTGTAATCAAGTCAAGCACAAGGCTCCTGAAGATCTATACCCCAGTATCAACAGGCAAAGGCAAGCATAGCCCCACACATGATAAAGTCCTATGCTTTCAAAGTATTTCATTCTTGCCATGTGCATACGATTCCAAAGTTTTTTATCGATAGGTACAGTAATCCTATGTGATGCATGTTTCCTGTGTAGCCTATATTCCCTGATCCACTACTCCTAGCATAACTAGGGTTTGGCTTATGAGCTTCGCTAGAGATATTATATCTGTTGCGCTT
The DNA here is from genome assembly GCA_910589775.1 of Avena eriantha. Lineage (NCBI taxonomy): Eukaryota > Viridiplantae > Streptophyta > Magnoliopsida > Poales > Poaceae > Avena > Avena eriantha. The sequence continues at coordinate 361,537,180 of OU342741.1, forward strand.
AGCCATACTTAGCTGTTACCGTTGGTCCATCCGGTTGATGAATCAGGGCTATGAAAGAACCTAGTTGGACAAGAGAAGGTGGTATGATCAGAGAAGAATGTTAAACATGCTAAGGCTCATATGGGAGGCCACGAGGGTTGTGGTTTTTGTAGTCCCAGACTTGCCACCACTAGGGCCCGAGTTCTTGCCTTTGGACCAAGAACGAGCATGCAACCACACGGGGGTTTATGGGGACCCCCTTGACCCCAATTTGTCTAGTTTGATCCATGAGTCCGTAGTTTGAGATTTCGATTTGGCATCTGCACATTTGGATGGGTTGAAGATGGTGCATCATATAGGACGTGGCCGGGTGAAGGGTGCATGGCACTAAAACTAGATCCTGGTACACAGAGTCGAGGACCTCCTTGGAGTATGGCCAGCTGCCGCAGAAGGGAGCCCTTCTAGGTGACTCATGGATTAGGCAAAAGCAAGGGAAAGGTTTTGGTGGACCACCCTCTATTAGCACACCAAGGAAGTGTGTCAAGTGACATTAAGAGTCGGTCGGCCCGTGTGGGTAAAGTTGTGCACCCCTGCAGGGTTAAATCTTTTCGAAAATCCATGTCCACGGTTATGGACAACTTGGAAATGAACGTGAGATCATAGAGAACATCAACCTAATCGTAAAACTTGGTAACTAATATTTGTTAAGGATGCTTCCTCATGGGTACGACGAGGTGATCCTAGTTGTGAGATGAGGATTACTTTGGTGGATATCAAAAGATGATGATCAATTCTTTGGAGATGTCGCTTTCTTATCCCCTTTTAAAATGATTTGTTTAGTCGAGCTTCTTCTCCTCCCTCTTGTTTTACAAACAAAAGATAGCTTTATGCAAAATAGCTCCACCAGCCATAAGTCTTGCGGAGTACACCATGTACTCACCCTTGCTTCGTTGATACTTTTGTAGCAGGTAAGTGTTACTTTAGAAGAAGAGTTTTGTTACGGCATCGACATCGACGAGTAGCTTGGGGTTCCCGGTCGACAGCCTAGAATCTATGGATTGGGACGTCATCGTTATGCTTCAGGCCTCTTAGGCCATTTGTTAAGCTTGCTATACTTAATAGCATAATTTGCCTTTCGTTGTTTGATGTTTGTCGTTAGTGGCCTCTACTTGTAATAATTTGGTTCTCTACTCAGTTATGAGCTTGCTATAATAATTTTTGTGTCATAGGGTCATTGTAATGCTATCGATTCTTTCTCTGTACGCTTCCGAGATTTAGGTTACGCTTATTTCAGACGGAGGTCTGGGATTTGTCTAGCCCTAATCCCGGGGGTGTCACATTGTGAGACTTTTTCTTATTACAATTGTTTAGCAAATTTTTAGGCAAGACTTGGTTAACTACAAGAGCTGGAACAAAATGTACCCAAATAAATACCCATGCAAACAAAATTTTACTACAATGCAAAGACTAACTCCACCAATATAACATCTCAACATTCACTACTAACTAGCATGGGTTTCTCAAACTTCAAAAGTGGGGAGTCATAAGGCATACCTCTCATGTTTGGTTCCACTTCTCTCTTCCTGTTTTGATTCGTTTCTTGGAAACTTAAAGTCAATCAGACTTCCTACAAATACATGAGAACCTCACGGTGAAAAGAAAATAAAGAGGGAAAATAAAGATAAATGGAGAAATCTTTTTGTTGTTTTTAAGAGAGGGAATTAAAGAATAGAAAATTGACGGCAAAGCTCAACTAGAAAATCTAGAAACCAAATAGAGATGACTAAAGAAAAAGTGTTGGGGAAGCCAACACGAGTGCTTATAAACTCGAATTAAAAACATAACCTTGAAATAAATAAAATCAAATGAACGCCAAATAAAGATAAATGAGGAAACTTCCCCAAGCCTAGGCTTTTGGAATCCCTTCAAATCATTGTGGTGGCGGGAAAAAGTCGGAACTCCAGTTCGCAAATTGAGTTGATAAATGACTAGTTGTTCCTCGAAGGTTCAAGGAGAGGCTATGCATCCTCTGCACAGTCCCTCCAAGTTCTTGGAAGTCTTGGTATGTAGCGAATCGGGTTGGTGGCTGCTCCTCTTGATAAGGAACTTCTTGCTCCTCTTCTTGGTCCTCATCCTCATCCGGAATCTCCTTCTCAGGTTGGTGTTGCTCAACTTGCAAGTCATATAGCAAACGTCCTTCCTAGATAGAGAAAGGACCATTAGGCATAGGAGCGGGGTAGAGACGCCTAGCTCCAGCAATATGCAAGTAATAAACACCACCTCTCCTAGTGAGCATTCCACAAGCTTTTAAACTAGAGAAACCAACACGTCGCTCACCTAGCACAGGTTGCAACTCACCTAGGTTGATGCCTAGGGAAATGGCAACCTCGGTGATGACGCCACCACCTGTGATTGGTCCTTGGCTTTGGGAGGATTAGTGCTCCAAGTAGCACACAAGGATTGCACCCAAGTTGAGTGAAAAGTTGCAGTTGTTGAAAGCAGCCTTTGTGAGGACTAAGATGTCCTCCTCATTGAGTCTCTTGAACTCATTTCGTGCCTGCAAGGTGTTAGCAATAACATAGAGTAGAAAGCGAATTACAGGATGTTGAATATTCTTCTCCTTGCTCACTCTATAAGTGAAGCTCATTCTATTATAATATTGTTCCGGGGAAGGGTCTAAGCCAGCAAAGGATGTGCGTAGGTCATTATCATTATTGTTTGGCAAATTAAAGCATGTGAACTGTTAATCTAGTGATAAATTGTAATGGTTGTTCATAAGTCGGAAATAAATCGTGTCCTCTCCATGCCATAGTTTAACGGTGCTTTGGAAAGAACTTCAAAATTCAAGAGTTAACCAGCGATAAGTAGGCACATCACTGAATACAAAGTTTTATAGTCCAACCCTATTACAAAGTAAATTGAAGTCATTAGAAATAATGAGGGTGTTCAATATAATGGGGCAAGCCCACTTGGTTTCCTTCACTTCGGGGTTCTTGATCATGTCGAAGCGATCATGTTGGAGCTCATTCCTGAACTGTATCCCCATATGTTCTTGAGCGACGACCCTAGAAGCACTAGCGGAGGCACGAGCACGAGTTTGGCTCCTTGTGTTCATCATCGTAGATTACTCTCGTGGCATTTTTGTGGTCAGACGCAACTATACAGGCAAACTATATGGTCGGAACAATGTGTTCCTGCCGTATAGTTGGCATGCTATCAAAATTTTAGGGTTTCCTCTTAGCGGTGCAGCTATACGGCCAGAACTATACGGCTGAAACAATGTGTTCCTGCCGTATAGTTGGTCGTGAAACCCTCTTTACCTGGAAAAGAAATTGTACGAAAGCATCAATATCTGTACGGTCGGAACTATATGGCCGGAATTTTTATTCCCGCCATGTAGTTGGTCATTAAACCATCAGTACTTTTTAAAGAAAAATTGTCGATGGTATAAATATCTATACGACCAGAACTATACAGCCGGAATTTTTATTCCCGCCATATAGTTGGTCGTTAAACTCTCTGTAGCTATCAAAAAAATTCCGTTTCTTTGAGAATTATTTCTTATTCTAAAACTTAGGGAGACACCTTGTTTTTGACAGAAAGTTGATAGTAAAAATTCTTGACCAACAACAACATGTATAAAACAGAATTTTTAGTACTACCTAACTTCTTCTCCTCAACTAGAGCTTTCTAGCACTCTTTATTAAACATAAACTTAAACTAAAACTTAAAACTTAACTCATACCTTTATTTTACATGGGTTTCCTCCCATGGAGCGCTCTTCTATGGTCAATAGCTTGACCTTGATGTTGCTCACTTAGGCCAGATGAGTGGAACACCCACTCCAAAATAGTTGGCCTTCAAAGTGATGGCCTCCTTTTCATCATGCTTGGCTTTCTTCTTCCTGGGGAAATGAATAACAAAAGGATCCCGCAAAGCTTGAAGCTTCACGTTCCCTTCGTGTAGATTAATCAAAGCCTTAATAGTTCTTAAGAAAGGACGAACTAATATAATAGGAGCAGTAGAATCTTCAGGCATGTCAACAATAACAAAATCAATAAGAGACGGACATCCTTTAATGTATACTAAAGTATTCTCCTTAATTCCTACAGCTTGTTTGTAGGTAGAATCTGCAAGATGTAATTTTAAGTTAGTGATTTCAAAAGATCCAAGATTTAACTTATTAAAAAGACTCTTTGGAATTGTTGAAATGCTTGCACCTAGATCACAAAGTGCAGCTATCTCATTGGTCCCAATTTTAATCTTAATAGTAGGCTCAAATATATCATCAAGCTTGACAGGTAATTTTTCAGCAGTTTTCTTATATTCTTCTTCAAGCTCACGTACCTTTATTACTACCAGAATCTTGATGTTGATAAATGGCTTCATCATTTCCTTCATTTACCAGAATCTTGATGTTGATCCTTTTTTACAAGATCTTCAACGGTGTAACTTGGTGAAGGAGCATTAGTATAATCAAGTTCTTCAGGATCCTCCCTTTGGATTCTCATCATCTTGAGGGCTTCACCAGGACTGGGCTGAGCTTTACCTGCAAATTTAGCTAGAATGAGAGTTTGACTCTTGGTTATCTTACCTAGTTGTGCCTCAACAATCCTCGTTCTTTCTTGGAGGGCCTGCAAATCATTCCTCAAACTTACAGCTTTGTTAGATAATTTACCAAGCATAGCATCATGGTTCTCCGTAATTTTAATAAGGATATTGTTTTGCACATTTTGTGAGTCTATAAAATACTTAAGTGTTTATTGGAGACTACCATTACTTGATCCCACATTATTATTAGAGTTACCTGCAGGACTAGAATAGTGTTTTTGAAAATTAGGATTATAATTCTTCTTCCAAGTAGGGTTATAATCATTACGAGCTATGAAGTCTACTTCTTCAATATTTGTTTCTGGGATAGCTCTTACCTAGTTTTCCTTACCTTTTACGGCTAATATGAGCTCATCCAGCTTAGCATTTTCTTGTGGTGAGACATAGTTCACCTTCTTCGTGTTTGATCTATCCACATGCCATTGGGCATGGTTGTCTTGCATATTGTCTAGCAGCAGCTTTGCTTCGGTAATATGTTTACCCATAAATGTTCCTCCAGCTGCAGTATTAAGCATAGACTTAGACACAGGATTAAGAGCATTATAAAATAAATGGAGAATTAGCCAATCTTCCATCCCATGACTGGGACAGTTTCTCATGCATTCTTTCATCCTCTCCCATGCAAGTTCTAGTGGCTCACGCTCTTCCTGTCTAAAACCAATAATATTATATCTTAGTTGCATAGTCTTTACAGGTGGGAAAAATTTAGTCATAAATAAAGAAGTACATTCCACCCATGATGTAATAGTATTTCTAGGAAAAGATAGCAACCATTCTTTTGCTCTTCCTCTAAGAGAGAAGGGAAATAAGCGCAATTTGACCGCATCGAGGTCAAGATCTTTTATGCACATCATGTCACATATTTCAGTGAAAGTATTCAAGTGCATACCTGCATCCTCAATAGCAGAGCCTCCAAATTTATTATGATAAACCAAACTTAAATAATGGGGCTTAATTTCATAGTCATCAACAGCAATTGTTGGCTGAGTAATAGGAGTACACAAATAATCATTGTTGAGAGTTCCAACCTCCCCAAGCTTCTTTTTAGCCATAATTCCTATGTTTTGGGGTTTTCTTAAAAAGAGACTTATGATAATAAAACAAGAATTTAAAGACTAACTAATTTTTTTGGTTTTTCAAATAAAGACTGAAAGCAAACTAACAAAAAAACAAGAATTAAAACTAGCAAGGTTCCTACTAACCTCTCAGGGTAGCTATTGCTTCCCCAGCAACGGCGCCAGAAAAAGGGTTGATATCTTCGATCCGGATTACAGATTTAGTATAGCTCTTTTTCCCTAGTAGACCTAGGTTTATGGAATCCTCGGGAAGCATAAATCGTAGTGAAGTTACTTTAATAGACCTTCGAGAGTTTTAGAATTCCTTTTGTGTTTTTACCGGACCAAGAGTTTGCGTCTTTTGTTGTTGTCGATGATGCAGAGAGAGGGCATAGGGCGTTCAGTTTCACATGTAGCTGTGCAAAACATCTGATGGGAATAAAAGATAAAAATAAAGTATGCATGTAATCGTTAAAGCAAGATAAATTATATGTGGGAAATGCATCCATAATTGCTATTGCCTCCACAACCGCTTATAGCAATGACCTGCTAGTCTCATCCATAGAAGAAAGAGAACTAATGATATGCATGGTGACGTCACCATTAATCCCAAGTAAATCCCTCACATACAGCCGTACTACCCCTTCTGTCACTAGCGTTCCCAACCCGCAGATTAGTCATTACTCATACTCCCTATACCTGGCTCAATCCTCGGGGTCTTGGGTACCTGACAAGTCCTTGGATTGAGGCAAGAGAGGATACAATAATCATCATGTCATACAAACTAATATATGATCCCATCTATGATAAATAACATGCACAAAAGCTACATGGCTAGGCCGAAGCCCTTAGCCCAAGGAGAATTACTCACACATAGAGATGAGATCAAAGATCATAAACATTATAGTGGAAATCATGAGATTGATAGCAAATAGTCTTACAATGTCGCCAATCTAAGAAGAGATCTACTATTACAAGTGGTGGAATATGGCTATGGTGGCGGAGATGGGTTTGGAGATTAGATCTAAGTCCATTCCTCTGGCGGCTCTTCGGTGTTGTGGATGAAGATCTGGGGGTGGCTGGTGATTAGAAAGAGCTCTCTCTTCGCGTCACCCGAGGCCTCTTTATATAGGGGTCCCTTCATGAAAGTTGTTCTATTTGACCTAGCGGTGTTGATGGCAACTATACGACCGGAACTATACGGCCGGAATTTTATTCCTGCCATATAGTTGGTCGTTAAAGCGTTTGTCTCCACTTCATGACTCCTAGTTTCTTCGGGTTGTTGGAAATCTCGTATCTTTGACTTTAATGTAGTGATTCCAATCATCAAACGTCATTATCTGCGTAAGGAAAAATAGAAAGAAAGGATTGCATACCCCTTTGATCCTTAGGCATTAGTGGCATGGTTTAGAGAGATATTTCATCAAAAATATGAATAATATCCAGTTTTAATGTGGACGTAGATGGCTATGTTTCAGAGCCACTCATCGGGCATGGTCATGATATGATGACTGGCATGGCAATATGCTATATGACTTAGCAATATTAAGTGGGATCGGAATCTCAACAATTAAATAGGAGGCTCAAGTTATTTAATGACCCCACAATTTAAATGTTGAATTAACAAAAAAACATGGAATAAATGAGTTGTTCAATTTAGATGAAGTCAGAATAAAACAAGAATATCCTGCATTTACAATCCATATTTAATTATTATGTCATCATCAAAATACCCCCCAAACACCAAGATATGTATGCGAGCATGAATGATTTAATATGCAAAAAATTTGTATGGCATTTATCAAAATAGGGCTATGAAAAGGGGTCACACATGTCGGTTCGATGATCTTAGGGGCTCGGAGGAGTTCGGGTTTGGTCTTCGGAACCGCGGCCTCTGGTTCGCATCATGGTCATGGACAAGAAGTGCCACGACCACCCGAAGCTCGGTGTCATCATCGATTTGGCTGAAAACGTGTCGATGACATGGTTGAAGAAAAACTCGTCCGAGCTATCCATGAAGTCATCGTTGAATATGTGGGAGCCATTATCGATCTCTAGGTCCCGCTATTGGTTATTGATCAGAGAGGTGTCTCGATCATGTATGCATAGTTCACGAACCGTAGGGTGACACACTTAAGGTTCGATGTTGTTTAAGTAGATATGGAATATGAGTTGGAGACCAAATGTTGTTCCGAGTCTCGGATTGGATCCAAGACATCACGAGGAGATCCGGAATGGTCCGGAGAATAAGATTCATATAATCGAAATCATTTTTGGGGTTTCAGAAAAGTTCCAGAATATTTTTTTGGAGCTTCTAGAAGATTTCAGAAGGTTCTGGAAGGGATAAACTTGAAACCCAAGAAAGAAAGGGATAAGACTTGGGGAGAAGAAAACTTCCCCCTCCCCTCAGAGAATATCATTTTGCGGCCCGAAAGTTGGGTCGCCCAGGCAACGCGGTACCCAAGTTGATTTTTATCACCGCGATTCGAAAAGTTGGGGCGCCAATTGTTGAGAGGGGTCTTTCAAGTGAATGATGGCCAAACCCAATATTTTTAAATCGCGCCCGTTAAGTCAGGATATTCTGTTACACTAGTTCCTGTTGTGCCCCTTCTTCGTCGGTCACTCTTCTTAGACACCCTGCACGTGTCGTAGGGGCAAATCCATTACTATACTTTCCTAACTCTCGACACTGGATCTTGCTGCGGCAGAGGCGGTCCCTTTTCTTCCCTTCCCCGACCCTAAATCTATCGACGACGGAGGACCTTTTTTCTCCCTCCCCCGACACTGAATCCGACAGCGGCGGCCCAACATGTCTTGCAAGGCCAAGGTTGTAGCTACGTTGCCGACTGATTCGGGTCCGTCGGGGCCTAAGTCTGGGGCTCAACGTGTAGCAACGGCGAGGTCTTCAGCCCCGGTTAGCGAGGAGGCCAGTAAGGATTCTGCTCCCAAGGTACCTACGAGCAGCGGGTTGAAGAGAAAAGCAAGGCCGGCGGCAGATTGTTCGACTCCGGTGGGTAGATGCAGTACCCAGATCTCGAAGAAAAAACCCGGAAGAAGAGCGAGAGGTGAATTTTTCTTATCTGTGCCATATCTTGCAAGTAGATTAGTTACGGCATAATAGAATCGAATGAACTGAAATGTTCCCCTTTTTAATCAAATTAGGAGCTTTGATACAAGGGACCTATATGAGTTCACAGTTCATGTTCGACAGTACACTTCAAAACTTGATTTTGGTTGCGAGAGGGTTGTGTTCGGGAAAGATGTGCATCTTCTTGTGAATTGCAAAGAGGTTGTGTCAGTTTCGCAGCTGGTAGATATGCTTGCCGCTAGAATTCCCTGGGGTTCTAGACAGAGGACAAAATTGGTGTGGCGCAACATGAATGATACCTATCAGCAAATTGAGCACTCCCATGAGCTTCAGATGGTTTGGGAGTGTTGTGCAGCTGATCGTAAGGTGAAAGTTGAAGCAATGATTGATGATATGTATGCAGATGCTGGGGATCTCGCTACCAAAGCTTCTGCTCCTAGAGAATACGGACCAATAGATGTTGATCTAGATAAGTTCAGTATACGCATAGAGGTGGATTCATACATGGCAAAACTTGATGAGGGAGTTAATAAGCCAGTTTCGTCATGTACTGTGGAGATCACTATTGATTCCAAAAACATAACTCTTGATGAAATGAGAGAGATGATCGGTAAGGAAATCAGTATTGGCCCTAAGCAGATGGCAAAAATCCGGTGGTGGCATCATAAGAAGCAGCAATTCATAGATGTTTTGGATACTGAAGATCTTATGCAGATTATGCGACAAAAGAAGCAAACCAGGAAGGTGTTCTTCCTTGGTACCATTTATGATGTTGTTGAATAGGCTATAGTGGATGTGGATGCCCCTGTAGTGGCTGAACAGAATGAGGTGGTCGACGTTGATGAGATCTGATGAGAGCTGCTACCCTAGGCTTGTCATTTGGACCACGGGTTCCCCTGCCTGTATTTGTAATATTGACTGCTATTGCATTTAGAGCGTGTTTTTGTGATTATGTTTGTTGAGAGATTGCAATATAATGTTGTGCGAGCTGTTGAGATTTTCGGACATGTCACTCACTAAAACCATCGTTGTTGTAATAAGACATAAGTACATTGTAGTTGACATGAATATGTTTCTTAAGATGACGTACCGTATTTGTTTCTGTTATTATGTTTGTTGGGACATTGTAATGTAATGTTTTGTGAAACCATGACTGGACAAGTGATGCATAAATACATTGTAGTTGACATGATTATGTTTCTTGAGATGATGTACTGTACTTGTTTCTGTTATTTTGTTTGTTGAGAGATTGTAATGTAATGTTTTGCGAAACCATGATAGGACAAGTGATGTGTAAGTACCTTGTAGTCGACATGATTTTGTTTCTTTAGTTGATGTAATATACTTGTTTCTGTGATTACGTTTGTTGGCAGATTGTAATGTGATGTTTTGTGAAACCATGATGTGATTATGTCTATTGAGAGATTGTAATGTAATGTTTTGTGAAACCATGACTGTAGAAGTGATGCATAAGTACCTTGTAGTTGACATGATTTTGTTTCTTTAGATGATGTAATATACTGGTATGTTTTCGTTAGGCAATGAAATTGGGATGGAGGGAGTGCATGTTTAATATTTGAAATGAGAATGTGTGAAGAGAATCCATATTAGGCAGGAGACAGTAATCCAACGAAAGGGCATGGTATCCATTAAACTATTGTAACATGCCAATTTAGTTATTGTTGCAGTGGTAGAAGGGCTGCTCTCTCTCCCTCTCTCTCTCTCTCGCTGACGCCGATGATGTCGCCTGCAACGACGCATTCGCCATGCTGTCCTTTAATAGCGAGGACGACCAGTCGAGCAGTGACAGCCTTCTCTCCGAAATCGAGTATTCCTTCCATGATGTGAGTTCCTCTTTTTTCTTGGGCTAGGGTTAGGCAATGGTAAATCTCTCGATCTGAGCTCCATATGTGCATGCAATCGTGTTCGATTTCAGCTTTGCGTTTACCTATCGGTACCACAGACGATCTACGACTCCGAATGGGAGGGCCTAGATCTTGATGGAGAAGTGCCATGTGACCATGGGCTAAAACTGAGGAGATACGTTGCATTCGAAGGCAGTAACACTAGGAGAAGGTTTTTGGGCTGTGACATGAAGTAAAATGTATCGTGCATGTTCATAACACTATACTGTGTGTGTTTTTAGGTTGGCCTGGTGTGTAAAGCAGTAGAGTGGGTGGATCTTGAGTGGCCAAATGCACTTAAGAAATGTTTGGCATAGTATGGGAGACATATGAGTTGGAAAGGTCGGGGAGATTTACTGATGTAAGTGATGCAGCTAAAAAAATTACAAGTTGTTGGTACGAAATAAGGAGCTAGAACAAGAAATCGAGAATTTGCAGTCAGAGAGCTTGGTTGTTGGAACTGCAAAGAAGCTTCAGGATAGTCACAGGTTGCTGATTCATAATGCAGAAAAGGAGAGAGATCAGCTCAGGGAAGACAAGAAGGAGCTAGAGTAATGCATTGCGGATCTGTTGAAGGAACTGAAGAAGGCGCGCGAGGGTGAACAAGGACAGACTATAGAGGATGAAGGAAATTTGAGATGAATAATTTTTGTTGTGCCCATGCCTGAAACTAGTTAAATGTCAGACTTGTAGTTACGCTTTCCTATCTAAGCCAAACTCAATCCTCGAGCAAACTAATTTCAGACAAACGCACATATTGTGCGTAGAGTTAAGTTCACGCTTACAAAATCACCACTGCAGAGGATAAACCAGGCAATTCAGTACTAAATACACATATGTTGTGTTCAAGCGAGCCTGGCCCGGAGCTGCCTGTTTTCCTCCCTAAGATTGGCCAGCTCCTACAGTACTATGTCGTGCTTCAGCTGTAGGTTCCAGCGCTCCATCACGGATTGGAGAAGTTGGTATGTAGCCATACGATTTTCCTTAAAGATCCCTTTCATGATCTCCATCTTCTTCCTAGCCGAGGTGCGACCTTCACTGTGTAGCTTCGCCCAGCCGACGTTTAACTCCTTCAGTTTTTGGCACTTGTCAGAAAGGACCGCGAGTTCAGCGCGCAGTTGGTCAAAGGCCAGTTTCCAGGAATTTCTGCTTCTCCCTTTGGATTGCTATCTTGTCATTTAGCCAGGTCGCCAGGTCCTGGTCGATCTTTTTCGCCTCTTTCCCTGTAACAAAAATACATAGTATGGTTTGTTCAGTTCTCCAGGACAATCTGGTTAGTTTCTATAATTAACTGAATCGACTAGTGGCACTGTCATAATTTCAAGGAAGAAGAAATCTAGGACTAATCAACATTTTATGAATCGACTAGTGGCCCTGTCAAAATTTCAATTTCAAAGAAAAATAAGATTTATCTGCAGTTTAGTGTCCTATGGGTTTTTCCCAATATCACCAAATAGTAGTGGGAGAGTGGCAAACTCATAATGCATAAACCCATGTCCAGATACATAATGGAGAGAGCACATGGTGTCCATTCATGAACATGAACACCAACACATGTCCAAATAGATAAGGAGTTGCCCTAGGATTCTTATTGCACCCTATAATGGGAAGCAGACTTGGGCATTGCTCCCTGAACCCTAAACATTACAAAAGGAGTGGAGGACGAACTGATATTCGTGTCCCCGCTAACGGGAATCAGACTTGGGCATTGCTCTGATACGCCTCCAGACATGCCCTTAGCTCCTCATTCTCTTTCCGAACACCCTCGATATGGTGATCCCTCTGCTCATGCCCGCCTTCATCTCCTTGACTGCATCCAGGCAACGGTTCCTGTCATGGTAGGCTCGGATGGTAGCCTTGGTGTCCTCGACGCGTCCTCTGAGTGCCTCACTGACTTCGTCCTGCAGGAGAATGCACCTTTGCATGAGATTCTTCTTCTCCTCCATGAGCTCGTTGATTATCTTGATGGCATGTTCTTGCCTGTTCAAGTTACGATCGAACACTTTCTGCAGCTTAACGATGTCACGTGCAAAATCTAGCGAGATCTCCTTCTGCACAGATAATTGCTTGCGTAGGCTCTCATTAGCTTGGGTGAGGTGCAAGCTCATGTTGGTTGACAATCTTGGAACTGATCGCGGCCACCCGTCATGGTACTCGGCCTTCGATCACTGCATCGTTCATGTTAATTAAAATAGGAATTCTATAATTACACTCTAGGTCCCAGGTGAATACTAATACAGATCAAAAAAATCCCTGTTGAATCTATTGACCGCAGTGTTAAAAAATGGACCTAGAGATCTATTCATGACCACGATAAACTAATCCTAATCACAAAAAATGCATTCTGAATCTATGAACAGCGGTATTAAGGAACGACCAAGAGATCCAGTCATATTCATGAAAACTAATATAACTCACAAAATAAGAAGAAAAACCAATGCGGGGCGGATAGGATCTAAGAAATCCACATCACAACTCGGAGAAATAACATCGTGGAGATTTTCTACCTCGCTGAGACATGGAACACGGCCGAATGGGTCCTGCAACACCTCCGTCATGGTGGATTCAGGCTCCACGGCCGGCCTGTAATACGTAGAAGAGGAAGAGCAAGAAGAAGAAGTAGAAGGAGAAAAACAAGAAGAAGCTGAATAAGATCATGATGGAGAGGGAGAAGGAGAAGAAGTAGAACAAGAAGACCGTATCGGGAGGAGCCCTTGCCTGCTAGAACATTCGACGCCATTGCCGAGGGAGATTGGGCCTCGATGAGAGCATGGGCTTGAGCGGCTGGTAGAGCAAGAAGTGCCTCACAGCGATTTCTCTCCCTTTTCTCCGCGAGGATCGTCGACCCGCTCCCCCTCCTTAGTGGATCCATGGCTTGCAGGGTGAGGGTGGTGGCGGCAGGAGGAAGGAGATAGTGATTAGTGTGGGACAAGAGTCAAAGAGTACAGGCCATGGTCCAGTAGTACTAGTACTATTATACAAGACCACCGTGTACGGTCTACCTTCTCAAAGAAGCCAGGCAGGCAGGGGTAGGGAATTGATGGCTCGTGATTGATGAGCTTGTTGGGGAACCCCAAGAGGAAGGTATGATGAGTACATAAGTAAGTTTCCCTCAGTTATAAAACCAAGGTTATCGAACCAGTAGGAGCAAGGAAACACCCCAAAGGTGTTGCTAGGTGAGCCTTGGCAGGGCGCATTGGTACGTCCAAAACGTATCTACTTTCCTGAACACTTTTGCTATTGTTTCTCCTCTAAACTTGTGTGATTTGGATGCAACTAACGCGGACTGACGTTGTTTTCAGCAGAATTGCATTGGTGTCTACTTTTTGTGCATAAAATCAACTATTAGGAAAAATCCCGGAAAATATGCCAAAAATCCTATTTCACTAGAAGACTCCTAGAGCCAGAATACGAGATGGAGGGGGGCTGGGCCCAGGCCACACCACCTGGCCGTGCAGGCAAGCCCTGGCAGCGTGGGTAAGCCCAGGCCGCGCCAGGGGGTGGTCTGGCCGCCCCAGACTCCCCCTCGGTCTCTGTCTTCGCCTATAAGTTGCCTTCTGACCTAAAAACTCAAGGGGGTTCGACGTTTTTCTAGAAGGAGTTCCGCTTCGCCGCCACCACTAGATTCCATGAAATAGCACCAGAAACTCTATTCTGGCACCCTGCCGGGACAGGGAATTGGAGATCATCACCATCATCACCATCGCTTCTCCATCGACCATCCATGTTTCCCCATCTATGAGTGAGTAATCCCCCGCTGTAGGCTATGGGGATGGTAGGGATTGGATGAGATTGTTCATGTAATGGCATCAGATTGTGAGGGCATGGTGCCTAGTATCTTCTATTAGTGCTTTATGACTTTGTTGCGACTTTTTGTGCTTAATGCTTGTCACTAGGGCCCGAGTGCCATGATTTCAGATCTGAACATGTTATTGATTCATTATGATAGTATTGTTTATGGTCTTACCTGCAAGTTGTATACACACGTTGTCGTCCGGAACCAAAGGCCCCGAAGTGACAAAAATCGGGATAACCAGAGGGAATGGCTTTGATGTGAGGATCACATGTGTTCATGAAGTGTTAATGCTTTGCTCCGGTGCTCTATTAAAAGGAGCACCTTAATTGCCAGTAGTTCCCTTGAGGCCCCGCTGCAAACGGGCTGGCAGGACAAAAGATGTTGTGCAAGTTCTCATTGCGAGCACGTATGACTATATATGGAACACATGCCTAGGATTATCTAGTACTTTGATGCTTTATCTTATTTATCTGCAATTGCCCTATGTTCTGATTGCTATGTGAATTTTCTTGTCCATGCAACGCCCGTCCATCCATCCCTATGCCTATTGCACTCGAATCCCACTGTTCACTGCTATTGTTACTGATGTCTTTACTTTACTACTGCTGCTACTTCACTATTCCTACTACAAAACTATTGCTACTAATAAACTGCTGTGAGCAAGATTGTTTCTAGGTGCAGCTGAATCGACAACTCAGTTGTTAAGGCTTATAAATATTCTTTGGCTCCCCTTGTGTCGAATCAATAAATTGGGTTTCACTTCCCTCGAAAATACTACGATACACCCCCTATACTTGTGGGTCATCACACACTACCGATGCTAGTAGCAACGTGGAGACCTTCACAACACAACCATAGAACTCTGTCCCCAACTTGCGATGAGGTTGTCAATCTCACTGGTTTTGCTGAAAACAAAGGATTAAACGTATCGAATGGAAGGAAGTAATAGTTTGAAGAAAGTAAACACAAAGCAGTAAACAGTTTGATTGTAGATTGAATGTAAAAGAAAGGATCGGGGTCCATAGTTCACTAGAGGTGGCTCTCCTTAAGATAGATAACATGTTGGGCAAACAAATTATAGTGGGGTAATTGACAAACATCGAGAAAGCATACAAGCATATACTAATCATCTTGACTCCTTTTAGACTTGATTGGGAATTACAACATTATACATAGACTGTCATCCAACTACATCTATGACTAATAATCCACCTTTAGGTTATCATCCGAATCCCCTCTAGTATTAAGTTGCAAGCAACAGATTATTGCATTACGAATTGGGTGTAGAGTAAACAATATGATTGTTCTATGAAAAAAGGATTATTGTTTTCTCCCTAGTAGCAACAACACATCTAGTACCTTAGAGATTTCTGTCACTTCCCCAGATTACCAGAGGCATGAACCCACTATCAAGCATAAATACTAACTCTTGGAGTTACTAGCATCTACTTGGCCAAGATAGCTACTAACAACGAAAAGCATGCAAGATCACAAATAACAAAGACATGATAGAATCAATAATCAATCTGAAATAGCATCTCAATATCCATCGGATCCCCGCAAACACAACATTCATAATTATAAATAGATGATCTTGATCATGAACGGAGCTTACAAGATCTAGGCATGAAAGCACAAAGGAGGAGAACCAGCCATCTAGATACTACATGGACTTGTAGTCCAGAGATGAACTACTCACGCATCACACCGAAGGCTTACATGATGATGAAGAAGGCCTCCAGGGTGAACTCACCTCTCTGGTAGGGTGCCGGGAAGAGCTTCGGATCCCTCCTGATCTAGGGATGGAGACGACTGTGGCTATAGACTCTTTCATGGATTTTTGATCGGGACCTTAGGGTTTCTGTATCAGAGGTAATATATTGGCGGAAGGAGAGGCCGAGGGGGTGCCTAGGCTGGCCACACCACCCCCTGGCGCGGCCAGGTGGTGTGGCCGCCCCCTGGCGCCTCTCTCGTATTCTGGCTCCGTGTGTCCCTCAGTAAAATATTGACTTTGGCTTTTGTCCCGTCCAATTCCGAGAATATTCATTTTCTGACTTTCCTAGAACCAAAAACAGCAGAAAACAAGCAGTTGGCACTGTGGCTCTTGTTAATAGGTTAGTCCAAGAAATCATATGAAAAGTACTCCAAAGTGTGAAAAAAACACAAGAAAGTAGATAAAACCAAGCATGGAACATCAAAAATTATAGATACATTTGCAATGTATCAACATCCCCAAGCTTAACTCCCACTCGTCCTCGAGTAGGTAAGTGATAAAAAGAAAGAATAATTTTTGAGGTGACATGCACCATCATAACTTTGATCAAAGTATTTGTAAAACATGGATAGCTGGGAACATAGTACTTCAATCATAACATGAAAGATATAGTTCTAGCGATAAGACAAAGAAACTATGTTGCAACATGAAAAGCACAAACAAAAGATTCATGAATAACAATGCTTTGCAAGACGTTTGTTTGTTTCACATAAAGAAAACATGGCATAGTGGCATTCAGCTTATCCCTCATAGAGTAGCAAAACATAAATGCATAGGACACCTTCAAAGTTCATAAGAGAGACTATATACAAATAGTTTAAAACAAGCAATATCAAAGTTATGCATCAATCAACAAGTATTGGGACAATGCACATAGAACTAAGAATGGCCACTATGCTCTCAAAGAAGGTGCATAAAGAAAGAAGGTGGAGACTCAACATAAAAGTAAAAGAAAGGCCTTCATAGAAGGAAGTAGAGATTCAAGTCTCATAAAGAGCTTCCAAAAATTATGGTACTTGTTAGCTTTCAGCTCTAATTTCCCCTATCATAAGCATCTTTAAGGTGATTAAGGTTAAAGTGACACAACTAAGAGGATATGCTCGACAAGTTATAAACTGAAATCTCATGCCCCTTACTTACGAAGACTGAACCTCATGCTACTCAACTTTAGTCACGAGTAAGTGATGTCTACGCACTTCTATTCTTGTAGACAGTTGTTGGGCATCCAAGTGCAGAGGTTTGTAGAACAGCAGCAAGTTTTCCCTTAAGTGGATCACCCAAGGTTTATCGAACTCAGGGAGGAAGTGGTCAAAGGTATTCCCTCTCAAGCAACCCTGCAATCAAGATACAAGAAGTCTCTTGTGTCCCCAACACACCCAATACACTTGTCAGGTGTATAGGTGCACTAGTTCGACAAAGAGATAGTGAAATACAAGTGGTATAGATAACTATAAGTGGTAATGGTGTGAGAAAATAGCTTGGTGGCGTGGAAGAGACTAAAGGCAAACAGAAATAAAGAGAGAAGCAAGAAAACAAGTAATAGATCTAATAGCAAATGGTGTATCAATGCTAAGAAACAAGGCCTAGGGATCATACTTTCACTAGTGAACACTCTCATATAAATATCTTCTCTTTGTGATACTACTCTTAACTACTCTCCGGTTGGACACTCTAATCCTTGGTAGGGCTATAACAGCACACCTCAAAGTTCATATTTCCCATCTAGATAACCCCACACTGTCACCTTGAGTACTAGATGAGTCCAACAAACACCACAATTTGTTAGAAACATCCAACTCCAAATATAACTCATCAAGTATTTGTAATCTCTAGCCTAAGTGCCACCATGGTGAGCACGCTGTCACTTTCACACACATGGGGAGAGCAGAGATTCATTAAAGCACTTGAGTAGTAGAATAGATATATAGATTACAAGCTCATGATATCAATAAGATCATGCATAGAGAGAGAGATGAACACATATCTACCGGTAGAACTCTTAGCCTCGAGAGAGAACTACTCCCTCCTCATCATGGTAATCAGAAATGGTGATGGAGATGGTGGTGGAGATCGATGGAGATGGCTCCGGGGCCACTTCCCCGTCCCACCAGGGTGCCGGAACAGAGACTTTCTGTCCCCCGAATATCCCCTTCGGTGGCGGCGGCGCTGCGGAACTTTTCGTGGCTGGAGGCTAGATGATTTAGGGTTTTGGTATCGGGAGGCTCTTATAGGCGAAGGAGGCAAGGTCGGTGGAGTGCCAGGGGGCCCACACCACCTGGTGGCGCGGCCAGGGCCAGCCCGCGCCACCACATGGTGTGGCCGCCTTGTGGCCCCTCTCCGTCTTGTCTTCTGGCTTCGTGAGTCTTCCGGTAAAATATCGACTTTGGCTTTTGTTCGGTCCAATTCCGAGAATATTGATTTTCTAACTTTCCTGGAATCAAAAACAACAGAAAACAGGCAACTGGCACTGTGGCTCTTGTTAATAGGTTAGTCCAAGAAATCATATAAAAATTACTCCAAATTGTGGACAAAACGTAAGAAAGTAGATAAAACCAAGCATGGAACATCAAAAATTATAGATACATTTGCAATGTATCAGTAAGCTCTTGTCATTGTAAGTACATATGTATCATTAAGAACCACCAACGGGGTACCCCTTGCACATGATACAGGAGCTATCCCATAATCAAAATGACAAGGCAAGCAGACAATGAGCATCTCAGTGATCTTTTTATTTGTTATTTGCTATGTTTTTATTGAGGATGCTTCATAGAGTGATCATTATGGTGATGCTGCAAGTTTCCACCATGATTAGGCATGGCTTACGCTAGCGGCCCAGGCGTTTCTCTAACACACATACAAACTCCATGATCTTACAAGTTCCCCTTTTATTTCACACCGCCAGGATCCATAAGCAAAAGAATATGATATCAACGGGGTACAAAGTACAAGTGCAATGTTGAAAGCGTTCCCCATGATACATGGTTCTGCTAATTTGAACTTATAAAGTGCAAGCATATACGCAACAAAGAAGTACCCAATGGTTCAAGTTTATTAAATGCAAGAAAAAGTAAAGTGTGCCATCAAGTTCGTGAGAGCTTTAATCACTAGTTTTCACATAACAAATTTAATTTGGAAGGTAGACAAAAACAAGAATATACTTGGAATAGCATATGCTAGTAGGTAGGTATGGTGGACTCTTTGGAATAACTTGGTTTAAGGAGTTGGATGCATGAGTGGAACTCATACTTGGTTGTGGAAGCTAGCAAAAGACTGGGAGCGACAAACTAAGAGAGCAATACTGGCCATAATCATGCAGAGTGACAAAACATCATTGATCAAAGCATAAAGTGATACTACAAGTTTAAAACTAAAGAATCATCAAGGCTATGGTGACTTTGGATAGTCATAATATGGTGTTAGCATGCGCCAAGTCAACCCAAACAAAGCATCAAAGGAGAATACCACAATACTATGCTTTAATATGCTAAAACAACGCATGATTCATCCAAGGCACATTAAGCAATCTCAATTGTTTATAACAAGTAATGCTACAGCAAAGAATACTAAGCATAAATCCAAAATAATACCAAGCATGGCATGACAAAGCATAGGCCACAGTCAAAAACAAGCTCTCTTTACCACTTAAGCATGAGCTTTCCTACTCTTTTCCAATCCAAACCAAACTATTTGAAAACCAATGTATGAAAGAGGGGGTCCAACCAATTTATTCAGCAAACTAAGCAAACCAAGCAAACGAAAACCAAAACCAAAACCAAAACGAAAAAGAAGACGCTCCAAGAACAACACAACTGTGCATGAAACAATAAAAATGAAGCGTTTGGAATAAACCTGGGATTTTTATTGATGAAGAGGGGGATGTCTTGGGCATCCCTAAGCTTTGACGCTTGTACTTCTTGGATATTTATTGGGGTGACACACGTGGCATCCCTAATCTTGAGCTTTAGTCCATCCTTCATCTCATTACTCATTCCTTCCATACACCTGAAATTTTTCCTTCATACAAAACTTCACACAACCTTTGTTTGCAACATTAGTGCAATCAAGATAATAAGTCTTTAGTTTCAGTTCCAACACCAATAAAACATACATTAAAACACTAGATACTGTAGCACTTCCCTCAAAAAGCTCAATTTCCCAAAAGAACTCAAAAACGAACCAACAAGAAGCAAATGCAGGAAATGGCAGAAATCTGTCAAAACAGAGCAGCAGGTAAAGCCGAATTTTTTCGAAGACCTTCTGTTGCTCAAATCAAAAAGTGTTGAACTAACGAAAGTTAGATAACAACCTGGGGCAGAAGCACAAAAATTCACGCCTCAAAAGGACGTACAGAGATTTTACTCGAATTTTTACGGTAAAGCACAGAAATCTGTTTCGGGACAGCAACTTTCCCAATCATTATTTCTCTCTCATTAGAGGTTACTCTTGGCACAAAAAGCAAATAAAAATTATAAGGAACGGTTATTAAAGAGGTAATAACTTCCAAGACTCATCTAAAAATTTTGGGTTATCTCCCATAAGTACTTTTCTTTAACGCCTCTAAGTTAGGCATAAGAAGCAAGAAAAAGAATCAAGTGTTCTCAAAGGAAGAAGCATTAAGAGAAAATTTTGTTTTCATAGGAGAGACAAAATAAATCTTCTCTCTCTTCTTAGGGAAGTGTTCTATACCTTTCTTGAGTGGGAGTTAATATTTAATGGTGCCTTCTTTCATATCAATAATGGCACCAATAGTTCTAAGAAAAGGTCTTCCTAAAGTAATAGGACAAGAAACATTGCATTCAACATCCAAAACATAGAAATCAACAGGGACATAGGCATTGTTAACCATAATAAGAACATCATTAAGACTCCCCATGAGTTTCTTTTTAGCATTATCATCAAGTGGGACATTCAAATAACAATCTTCAAGTGGTGGCAAATCAAGCTTATCATAAATCTTTCTAGGCATAATAGAAACACTACTATCAAGATCACGTAAAGCTTTGAAATCAAAATCATTCACTTTCATATTAATGATGGGTTCCCAACCATCTCCTTGTTTTATAGGAATAGCACCTTTATGTTTCATCTTTTCTTCTTTAATCTTTATGAGAGCATCAGTAATGTGTTTTGTAAAGGCCATATTCATAGCACTAGCATTAGGACTTTTAGCAAGATTTTGTAGAAAATTAATAACTTCAGAGATATTGCAACCTTCAAGATCAAAATCATAATTATCATCTAAAGTAGTAGAACTATTACTAGCCTCAACACTAGTGGTAGTGATAGTAGAAACACAAATGTTTCTAGCAATTTCATCTTCTCTTTCCCATTTAGCATGTAATTCGGCTAATAGTCTAACATTTTCATCAATTCTTACTTGTATGGCATTAGTAGATCCAAAGGGATTGTCATTAGTTTCAGGTTTAGCAGCCATTTTATTAATCAAAGAAGATTGTGCTTCAGACAAAGATGATATATTTCTTTCAGCATTAGAAAGTTTCATTTGTAAACTAGGAATTTCCCTATTTAAAATCTCAAGTTGATGGCTAATATTCTTCAAAATGGTAGATTGTTCCTCCATAGTTTTAGTAAATAACTTATTTTGCTCATATTGCATTTGCATGAAGTTTTTAGTGGCTCTTTCAACAACTAGATTTCTTCCTTCACTAGGTAATCCAGGTTTGCCATTATAACCATAAGTATTATTAGGAGGATAGGGCCTATAATTGTTACTACCATAAGCATTATTGGCGAAATTATTATTTCTTATAAAGTTCACATCAACTTGCTCTTCTTGAGCAACCAAATAAGCTAGGGAAACATTATTTGGATCAATATGGCTTTCCCATTAACAAGCATAGACATAATAACATCAATCTTATCACTCAAGGAGGAGGTTTCCTCAATAGAATTTACCTTCTTACCTTGTGGAGCTCTTTTAGTATGCCCTTCAGAATAGTTAACCATCATATTATCTAGAAGCTTTGTTGCAGCACCCAAAGTAATAGTCATAAAGGTACCTCCAGCAGCAGAATCCAATAGGTTCCTTGAAGAACAGTTCAATCCTGCATAAAAAGTTTGGATGATCATCCAAGAAGTCAGTCCATGAGTGGGACAATTCTTTACCAAAGATTTCATTCTTTCCCAATCTTGAGCAACATGTTCATCATCAGATTGTTTAAACTTCATTATTTCACTTCTCATAGATATAATCTTAGCAGGAGGATAGTATTTTCCAATGAAAGCATCTTTGCATTTAGTCCAAGAATCAATACTATTCCTAGTTAAGGAATTCAACCACTCTTTAGCTTTTCCTCTCAAAGAGAAGGGAAACAATTTAAGCTTAATAATATCCCCATCTATATCCTTATGCTTTTGCATCTCACAAAGTTCAACAAAGTTATTTAGATGGGCAGCAGCATCTTCATTACCAATACCAGAAAATTATTCTCTCATAACAAGATTGAGTAAAGCAGGTTTAATCTCAAAGAAAGTAGCTTCAGGAAAATGTGGAGTAATAGGTGTGCTCATAAAATCATTGTTGTTGGTGCTAGTGAAGTCACACAACTTAGTGTTTTCTAGAGTAGTCATTTTTTGTGTTTTTAATAAAGAAAGAAAAACTTGTAAAACTAATTGTTTGTGTGTTTTTGATAAGGAAACAAGCAAACAAAGAAAAAAAGAAACTAAGCAAAACAATAATAACAAAGTAAAGAGATTGGTTATGAGGGACTCCCCTTGTGAAGATGTCCTTGACTCCCCGGCAACGGCGCCAGAAAAATACTTTAATGGCTCGTGATTGATGAACTCGTTGGGGAACCCCAACAGGAAGGTATGATGAGCATAGAAGTAAGTTTCCCTCAGTTATGAAACGAAGGTTATCGAACCAGTAGGAGCAAGGAAACACCCCAAATGTGTTTCTAGTTGAGCCTTGGCAAGGCACACTACCGGTGCTAGTAGCAACGTGGAGACCTGCACAACACAACCACAGAACTCTGTCCCCAACTTGCGATGAGGTTGTCAATCTCACCGGTTTTGCTGAAAACAAAGGATTAAACGTATCGAATGGAAGGAAGTAATAATTTGCAAAAAGTAAACACAAAGCAGTAAACAGTTTGATTGTAGATTGAATGTAAAAGAAAGGACCGGGGTCCATAGTTCACTAGAGGTGGCTCTCCTTAAGATAGATAACATGTTGGGTGAACAAATTACAGCGGGGCAATTGACAAACATCAAGAAAGCATACAAGCATATACTAATCATCTTGACTCCTTTGAGACTTGATTGGGCATTACAACATTATACATAGACCATCATCCAACTGCATCTATGACTAATAATCCACCTTCAAGTTATTATCCGAACCCCCTCTACTATTAAGATGCAAGCAACAGATTATTGCATTACGAATTGCCTGTAAAGTAAACAATAAGATTGTTCTATGAACAAAGGATTGTTGTTTTCTCCCTAGTAGCAACAGCACATCTAGTACCTTAGAGATTTCTGTCACTTCCCAGATTACCAGAGGCATGAACCCACTATCGAGCATAAATACTAACTCTTGGAGTTGCTAGCATCTACTTGGCCAAGATAGCTACTAACAACAGAAAGCATGCAAGATCAAAAATAACAAAGACATGATAGAATCAATAATCAATCTGAAATAGCATCTCAATATCCATCGGAATTACAAATAGATGATCTTGATCATGAACGGAGCTCACAAGATCTAGGCATGAAAGCACAAAGGAGGAGAGCCATCCATCTAGCTACTACATGGACCCGTAGTCCAGAGATGAACTACTCACGCATCACACCGGTGGCTTGCATGATGATGAAGAAGGCCTCCAGGGTGAAATCCCCTCTCCAGCAGGGTGCCGTGAAGAGCTTCGGATCGCTCCCGATCTAGGGATGGAGACGACGACGGCTACAGACTCTTTCGTGGATTTTTGATCCGGTCCTTAGGGTTTCCATATCAGAGGAAATATATAGGCAGAAGGAGAGGCCAAGGGGGGTGTCTGGGCTGGCCACACCACCCCCTGGTGCGGCCTGGCCTAGCCCGCGCGGCCAGGTGGTGTGGCCGCCCCCTAGCGCCTCTCCATCTCGTATTCTGGCTCCGTGTGTCCCTCGGTAAAATATTTACTTTGGGTTTTGTCCCGTCCAATTCCGAGAATATTCATTTTCTGACTTTCCTAGAACCAAAAACAGCAGAAAACAGGGAGCTGGCACTATGGCTCTTGTTAATAGGTTAATCCAAGAAATCATATGAAAAGTACTCCAAAGTGTGAACAAAACATAAGAAAGTAGATAAAACCAAGGATGGAACATAAAAAATTATAGATACATTTGCAATGTATCAGGAATCGATGGGACTTGTCTTTATTGCGATGGACACTTCAATGGTCTTCGGCGCCGCCCAAAATCCAATATATAATAAGGGGAGTGCAAGCTGGGTGGTCATCACGGGAATCGGCGCACACATCCCGCGTGCATGTGTCACGTGTTGATGGGGCAATGATGCACGCAACTACTGCACGATCACGTCGGCACGTCGAACTCCGTCGAACTCCACGTGACAGGCACGGACGGGATATTTACGAGTCTAGAATACGGTGTGCCACTTTTGTTGTGATCAAATTATGTTTAGTACGCGAGATATTACTTCTTTCTTCTTCTTTTTTGATAATCGAAAAATGCATGCGTGGACACGACGCACGAAACCGCTGCTCATCCTTGATCAGATCGGCACCCCACTCTGTGTACCCGCCATCGACCATTCGGAGCAACTACCTCGAGCACGATGCCCCCTCGCCGTGGCAATGGCAGGTCCAAGCCATCCACTGACCGTCCAGCATCCCCAACTCTTCGCTGCATCGTTCGCGCGTGTGAGTCGCCTGCTGAGGTAGCACGTCGTATCTGACCGCGCCAGGATCCATCGACATCGGCACTCGAGGACACCACAACGTCGAAGCTCGTACCGGCCGCGCACGAGGAGCGTGGGGTACCTGCAGCATTGGACGAGCACAAAGCAGCAGCCAGGACGGGGCGCGTGTTGCACCGGCGAGTACGGACAAGAAGAGGAACGAGAAGATGACCAGGAAGAAGAGAGGAGATAGCTATTTGGATGAGTCCGACACGGCCAACGAGGAGGCGTTCATCGATTAGTTGGAGGCAGAAGCGGAGGAGAGTGACATGGACCCATGGGACTACGAAGAGGAGGAGGAGGAGGACTCCAACAAGGAGATAGCGCGCTTATTCGAGGAAGGGGGCGGTGTCGAGTCATCAGAGGAGGACACCGACGGCGGCGATGGCAGGGACCATGGCATTGACGAAGACGAGGATGAACCGGAAGACGAAGACGATAGCTTCTTTGAAATATGATCATTTATTTTATTTAATTTAGTTAGATAGATGGATTTTCAGTTGTTTATGGAGGTAAAGTATCGGTGGCACGGATAGAGAGGTGGCACAGATTGACCATGCATAAAATAAGTGGAGAAGGGAGGGGTTATCCTGCCCGTTGGATAGCATAGGATCGACGGTTGGTGGAGACGATCCGTGTGACATTTGTGTCAGCCAATCAGGCATAGAACCTAGAGTGAGCACATGTTTGGGATCTCCACACGTTTGGGCTTTTGTGAGATTTGTGATCGGGAGAGGGCAAATCTATTTTCACAATCCGCCTATGGATCCACTAGTGTCATTGAAATGTGTGTTCTCTTTAGAGGCCACACATGGATCCACCAGTGTCATTGCATGTGTGTTCTTTTTACTAACAAAAACCAGAGTCATTGCATGTGTGTTATTTTCACATACCACATATGCATCCACCA